>JALIZH010019231.1:0-50011 GCA_030522465.1 Rhipicephalus appendiculatus
AACAGCGAGAGGTTTTATGAGATCACAACAAGGGCTGACATTGGCGCCGTAGTTGTCCGCCGCCGCCGTTACCGCCGCTGGCGTCCCTAACCGCTATCGCGCGAAATATAAATAAAAAAAACTGCGTATATAAAAATACCCAAGTCACAATGGGATTCGAACCCGCGTCCTCTCTGGGGCAGTCCGGTATAGACGGATGGATGGATGGATGGATGCTATGAGCGTCCCCTTTATAACGGGGCGGTGACATGTCTGCCACCAGGCTCGGAAAAAAAAAGGGGGGGGGGGAAACTTCCTTGTTTCATGTTGGCCAAATGCCTTATCTACATTGATTAAATCTATGTTATTATACCAAAAAATTATAAATTCACGGTCCATCTGTCTGCCTCTTAAGGCATAATGAGCTTATTTTTCCCTCATTATTTATTTTTGTACTTTATCTCTACTTTTATGCCACCAATACTCTAACCGTCTCTTACTTATTTCTATCGCGGACGTGTTCAGCTTTCCATTGTTGTCCCTAAAACCCAAGGCTTCATGTAGACTCGTTGCCCACACGTATATCTGGGTGGATATCGCCACATTCACTCAGTACATGTTCCATCGTTTCCTTAGTTCCCCCACAGCATGTACATTGTTCTTCTTTGTTACTGAATCTCGCTTTATAACTACGCGTTCTAAGGCAGCCCGACCTTGCTTCAAACAGTAAAGCGCTTCCCCTTGAATAATCATAAAACCTTTCCCTCCTTATTTCGTTTTTAGAGGGGCGAAGCTCCTTAAGCCGTGGGCCGTGCATCCTCGATGTATGTAGTTGTAGGTAGCCACCTCTCGTTTAGTTCTTGGAATGTCCGCTAGATGGCGGTACTTGTATATGTTGAATATATGATGAAAAGCTGCGGCGCTCGCTCCACTCAGATGTATGGGCGCTGCTGCTTCTCACAATGTTCACTAGATGGCGCTGCGCTGTGACAGTACGTGAATTGATCACTAGATGGCGCTGCGGCGCTCCGATGGGTAGGAGACGGCTCCGCTGCGTGCTCTAGTGTGATAGGAGACCGCTGGGTGGACGCGGCGCTCTTGGCGCGCTTCCTCTTTCGCTCGGCAGTCAGCGCGCAATGAGCGACGAAGAAGGTGAGCGACGAAGAAGGCACGGAGGCGCCGGAAACGGAGCCCGACGTTCGAGCCCACGAAGCAGAAGGTGCACGACGACGCCGAGAAGCGGATCCAGAAACTGTGAGAGCCCGAGAAGCGGCGAGGAAACGCGCGTACAGGCGGGCAGATCCCGAGGCTGCGCGAGTGCGGGAAGCTGCTGCCAAGCGCACTCACTGGTTCTCACGTCTTTCATGATGATGTAATGGGCGAATTTTCACGGAAGAGTCATGAACCTCCGGAGCTTCGCCCACTCATCATCATTCACCCCGTGGATATGCTGTGATTTTTTTCCCTTTCGGTAGTTACTGAGAGCCGGCTTCTTTTCCATCGCTGTCATCCAATAAGTCCTCTCCGCATATCTGACCTTCCGCTTAATGCTCCTTGTTGGCCATATCGCCCGCACTGTTAGCCGTATATTTACTGGTGAACCTCCTAGTTCTTTTGCTCCACTGCGTGTCAACGCTTTTTTTATACAAATACCTGAAAACCTTCTCTGTCCATCTACTCTCCTTCACTTTCCTCAGCCTCTCTTCGAAACGCATTTTGCTCTGAGCTTCCCTCACTTCAAAAGCCTGTCCATCCCATATCACCCTTTACAGCCTCATTTGTCGTCTTCCCGTGAGCGCCCAACGCGAGGCGTCCCACCGTCCTTTGATTTACATCCATTTCTGATTGCACCTCTGACTTCATGCACACTACTGAGTTCCCAAATGTAAGCCCCGGAACCATCACACCCTTCCAGAGCCCTCGAAGCACCTCGTACCTATTGTATCCCCATTAAGCTCTGTGCTTCATAATTGCAGCATTCCTCTTTCCCTTTGCTACCGATGCTTTCTCTTGTACCTCCATATATCTATCCCCCCTCATTTACCCATACTCCGAGGTAGTTGTACTCGCTTACCCTCGGTATTTCTTGGCCCTGTATTAAGACCGCATGGTCTTCGTGATCATTGAATACCATCAATCCACATTTTGTTGCACTAAATCCTAGTCCTAGAGCCTCGCGTTCCCTTCCGCATATATCTGCCAGTCGCTGTATATCATCTTGACTGTCCGCAAATGAGACAATATCATCAGCATAAAATAGACCTGGAAGCTTCTGCTCAACAATCGTGCCATCGACCTGATGCAAAATTGCTGCCATCTCGCATACGTTTGAGGAAGCTACCGATTCGGCGCCGTGTCGAAGACTTGTGCCCAAATCGTACCGCTGTCGCCGCTATAACCTCTTGCCTGTGTCTGCTTAGATAGTAATATATCGGGGCATAAAAATGTCAGACGACTGCGTAAGGACTCGTACACGTTACCTGCATTGCTCAGTCACAGAATTAATACGAGTAAAGTTGGGAGCTTTGACAGTTATTACGTGTAATGAACCGCCCAACAATGAGAACGAAGTTACAAGTCCGCCACCATCGTTGAGAATGAATCTACTTTAGGTAATAAATTTTGTATGGTTAGAGGACGGTTGGATGAAGGCTTGAGCGCGCGACACGGACTAAGCACAGCGATGACGGTAAGAAGGTGCTGTTGACCCACTTCAAAGCGTAATTTATGAGAGACAGCCTACGTCGACCTGATGTATTGTGCACCTAATTTTACATAAAACGTTGTCTTCTTTTTTTAGTTCTAAAATAAAAAGTGTTTCGCTGCTGTATAGTGACCGACGTATGTTATATATAAAAATACCGACGAAAAAAAATGTAAAAATATTCTCCATCTCATGCACGTGAAAGAAAAGTGAACATGAAAAGCGTCCCACCAAAGGCTACCTTGTTAAACCTCACAATCAAAAACAACCACCACCACACTACAGCACAATTGGTCCGTTCACTGAGAATTGATAACGCGCACGAGCTACATGTCTAACACGTATTGTTATCGCAATGTAATAAGCAAGTAATGTCTATAGCAGCGCAGGAACGCGCCAGCCGCGGCGCAGCTTTGAAGCTCGTACACGAAGCCGGATTGTCTGTGTGAGGCAAGCACACGGCGCGAGAGCACTCTCGATACGGTATGACATGCAAGAGTGTTCACTGATGAGTACCGTTGCTGTCACATGCCGCATCTATTAAGAACGGAGAGCGTAAACACAGCGTTGGTCGTATAGTAGCCGGAGCAACGGAACGATCTGCCGCTTCTCGTTGACCGCGAGGAAATCTAATAACGTGGAGTTTAGTTTCCTGCGAGCCTTTTTTCAGCATTCCAGTTTCCTCAAACTGAGCAACACAGCACGCAAAAATACGTCGGCATTTCCGTTCATATCAGCCGCCACACGTTGCTACGTACGCTCGTGCGTGCACTAGCGGAGCGCGCTTGCCTTCAACATGGCGGAAATGCGGGCGGCGGCCGCTAGATGGCAGCAGATTTTGCATAAGGTCTATTCTACCACACAGCCATCGCTCTGCTTCTCCGGAGCAAACTCCGGCGAACGAACTCCAGTCATAAAAAACTAATTTATGCTCTCGATGCTACTTCGTTATAACGACGTTGGAGTGAAGCGCAATAGGACCGATCGCAATTGTCTTCTTGCGAGTGTACTTGGCGTCTGTACGATGTGTTAGTAGCCTAATACATTTACCATCGCCCCGACTGTAGTTGCCTGTATTGATTCAAATTTCCTGTGTGGATGCTCGGTGGGAATGGTGCTGATGCTTTTTTAATGTGCTGGTACATACGGTTTCTCGTATCCCATGCGGAAAAAAACCGTGATACTCTGAGGTGCCACACCAAAGGAAGAAAAAGCAATGAAGTATGCCTTGGTGGATTACGGTGCTGGTCTGCTGACGCGAAGGTCGTGGGTTCGGTCCTGGCCGCGGCGGTCGCATTTCGGTGCAGACGAAATGGTAGAGGCCCGTGTACTGTGCGATGTCAGTGCACGTTAAGAGCACCAGATGGTCTAAATTTCTGGAGCCCTCCCCTACGGCTTCTCTCATAATCTTATCTAGTTTTTGGGACGTACAACCCCAGATAATAATAATAATAATAATAATAATAATAATAATAATAATAATAATAATAATAATAATAATAATATTATTATTATTATTATTATTATTATTATTATTATTATTATTATTATTATTGTTAATAATAAGAATAACTGCGCTTCAATATATCGCCCCTACGAAACGCCCACGCCTCGTGCACCGAAGCAACGATTTCGCATTCAATTTCTGCGGAAGCCTAAATTTTTCCGCTGCTTAGAATACCCAATGTCGGCTTTACAAATTTTCCTAGATAAAGATTATTTTAAATACAAAGCATTGCTTTGCCTACTGCAGGCTCTTTTTGCGTGTCTATCTATCTATCTATCTATCTATCTATCTATCTATCTATCTATCTATCTATCTATCTATCTATCTATCTATCTATCTATCTATCTATCTATCTATCTATCTATCTATCTATCTATCTATCTATCTATCTATCTATCTATCTATCTATACACCTATTTAGCCACCTACGTCTGGGCGCTCTCGTGATCAACCCCCTTAACTTGGGGTAAACCAAAATTAGTATGGGAGGGTAAGATGGTTTGACGAATATGACTCGCTGGTCGTGACATGAATAATGTGACAATCAAATCGCGTACTTCGTCAAACCCTTTCCGCCAGACACGTGTGGCACATACCCGTATACCACGGGCGGGTATGTGCCAGAGGTATGCGGGTATGTGCCACAGATGATTGACAGTGTATATCTACCCAGGTACCGACAATGGTAATTTTAACGCGAGGGCGTTAAGAAAAGCTGACATCCGCAGCGTTGACCCGACGAATGCAAAGAATAAATGTCGCGGTCCCACCAGGGATCAAACCCCAAAATACTGCGTGGCAATCAAGTAATCTAGCACAGAGCCACGCCAGGGCTCAGAACTGCGTTTCAAATAGGCCCTAATGTTCGTGAAACTTCAACTGTGGTTTCAGTGCTGGCTTATCCAATTTTATAAACCTTACATATGCACTCCTATGATACAGCCGGCACGTTGAGTTAACGCCAATGGGAGTTAAGCGCCATCCACTGAAGTTGATTTATGTAGCAGTGTCCAGGGCTACCATCCTAGCGAGCACAAGTGCTAAATAACAGCTTACCACTTCTGGTGTTGCTAATACCCATGTTGCTTTTGGCATCTGTACGCAACTGTAAACAACTGGTTGCATGAAACATATGCTACTGCTGAACATATATCTTCGCGTATAACATTTGCAGATATCTTTGGCGTCTTCTCGTAACGTTTCGCTTAATAAAAAATTTACAACACGGTCACTTTCCTTCCCTATGCTTCGAAACATCGATTCCAAAGGTACGCGGGATCTGCCGAATTTTTTAACCATAGAGGTATGACTCGTTGAATACCTTATAATATCGCGTTTTGGGTTCTTACATTTGCATTGGCATCACCGGCATGATGTACTCATGCGTTCCAGATATACGGAGACATTGCAAGCGTTTGTGTTTACGCCAGAGGCTCCGAAACCTGTTGGCGGAGCGGAGGGCCCTGTCTGGACAACAATCCACGAAGAAAATTTATTTGGTTGTTAAAGATCGATTTCCGAAAGGCGACACTCGTCTTGCGTCAGTAAATGGTGAAAACAGGGTGAGCTGAGAGCAAAACTTGCCCATTGCAAAGCCCCCTCTAGCACAACATGCGAAGATGACATTAAGGATTGTACGCGTAAAAATTATACCATCTCCCGCTAAAGGGAACCTTGTGTAGATGTGAAGCAGCGGGCGCTAACGCTTACACTGGCGGCGGCGTTGACGCTGGCACTCATCGCAGCGTTGCGCAGGGGAGAAAACTGGGGAGGCGCAAAGCACGCAGTGATGGAGCGGTGTTTCCTATTGGAACATGCCAATCGCTGCTAATGGGCAATGAGAGACAGAAGACTCCGACTGGACACAAAGACCCGCAGTCCGCTTTTAGTTAACGCGCACGCTGCGAATTTTTATTGTTCAACAACGCACAGGAGAAATCTCCCACCGGCACCACCTTGGAGGTGCAGATCCATTGCCATATATACGGGGTGGCCAGTGAACGTTTGTGCAGCGCGAGCAGTCGGTTTTTTCAACAATAAAACTGGCTAGCAGACACTGCCTGCGTCGGCGTCGCGAGGCGAGAGAGAGGGGAGCGTAGGAGAGGAGAGAGAGGGGGTGACACGCATGCGCAGTGCGAGTGTGAACGCCGTGGGCAGGGATGCGTAGAACAGAGAGGGGGGGAGCGTAGGAGAGGAGAGAGAGGGGGGACGCACATGCGCAGTGGGAGTGTAGACGCCGTGGGCAGGGGATGCCTAGAGGAGAGAGAGACGGAGGAGCGTAGGAGGGGAGAGAGGAGGGGAGGCGAATGCGCAGTGAGGGTGTGGTTGCCACTGGGAGAGATGCCAAGAGGAGAGAAAGGGAGAAAGGAGGTTTTTTATTTTTTTAAGCGTTTGCGCATGCGCAGTAAGGGTGGGCACACGGCACACCACCACCACCACCACCACCGGATTAAGCTTCGCCATAAGATGCTTCATATCTAAAAGGGTGAGGCAACTCACAATGTGTGGAATTGAAAAGCATTCGCCTGTTTCATATCGCTGCTTGGAATGGTATACAGGTAAGAGAAATGCCTTCCCGTAACGACAAGCCACGTGTATGCATGTCACTGCGCGCCTAACGCTTACACTGGCGGCGGCGTTGACGCTGGCGCTCATCGCAGCGTTGCACAGGAGAGAAACCTGGGGGGCGCAAAGCACGCAGTGATGTACCGGTGTTTCCTACTGGAACATCCCAATCGCTGCTAATGGGCAATGAGAGACAGAAGACTCGGACTGGACACAGAGACCCGCAGTCCGCTTTTAGTTAACGCGCACGCTGCGAATTTTTTATCGTTCGACGACGCACAGGAGAAATATCCCACCCGCACCACCTTGCAGGTCAAGATCCAGTGCGATATATACGGGGTGGCCAGTGAACGGTTGTGCAGCGCGAGCAGTCGGTTTTTTCAACCATGAAACTCGCTATACTCGGCGACAACTTATCTTGACATTAGAGCGAAGGCTACGCAGGCGGGGCTTCCACACATTCGTGTTGCTCCGCAAGTAGTTCGGCAGCTTGCGGCTGATTTCGGTTTTGCTCGCTCGCATCGCTAACGCGTTTAGAAAAACATATACTTGAAAATTGTGAATAGGAAAACCATTTCGATTGTTCAGTGTACATTTTAGTGTCCTATTACGACTATATTTTTCTTGGAGAACTAAACAGCGCGTATTCGGCCGCACAGTGACGTCACGGACGCCATGTTTCCTTGGAAAACGGGTGGGCTGAAAAGGTGGTGCTGTATAAGAAATGGAAAGAAAAGGAAAGCATTCTTGCAAGGTGAACTGTATTTTGCCTACAACTGCTCTCAACTGTTTAAGTCTCATAATAAATAAAGCAGTATTTATTACAGCAAGACAAATGAGAAAATTATAATAAACTTCATTACTATTTTTTTGGCGTGGAAGCAGACATGCGCTTTGGTTCTGTAGCTTCCACAGTGCTGTCAAGGAAAGCTGTCGCCGAGTATAGCAGACGCTGCCTGCGTCGGCGTCGCGAGGCGAGAGAGGGGGGGAGCGTAGGAGAGGAGATAGAGGGGGGGGGGGGGGGACACGCATGCGCAGTGGGAGTGTGGACGCCGCGGGCAGGGATGCCTAGAAGGAGAGAGGGCGGTGCATAGGAGGGGAGAGAGGAGGGGAGGTGCATGCGCAGTGAGGGTGTGGTTGCCGCGGGAAGGGATGCCTTGAGGAGAGAGAGGGGGGAGAGGAGGCTATTTATTTTTCTTTTTTTTAAAGGGCTTGCGCATGCGCAGTAAGGGTGATCACGTGGCACACCACCACCACCGGATTAAGCTTCGCCATAAGCTGCTTCACATCTAAAATTCATTGCTGGTCCCAATTTAATGCCAAAGACGCGTTTAGGTGTTAAGCGAATACAGCTGATGCGCGGCATCTCCAGACAGTGACGAATGTTGGAATGTTTATTAAAGACGCCGTGTTGATGCCATTCAGGAAAGCCGCCTCATAAAGTGAATATCCACGCTCGTTCATCACGACGACAACTTCAAGAGTAGATACGGTGTGGAAATCTCATTCATTCATTCATTCATTTATTGCTCTGTATGGCTCTCTGTGCATGTTTTGGTTGAACAAGCCTCTTGATTGGAGACACAGTAGTTGGCGACATAGGAATTCGTAGCAGACATTTAAGCGGCAAAATTCGTAACAGTAGCTTGCCTTATACATTATTGCTTAAAGGATGGAATAAAAGCTTGATTTACTTTCTTGCAGTAATTTATTCTGAGTAGGCTACAAGTAAAAATATTCTGATAGGTAGGGAAAACTACGAAACGTCACCAGATTGAGCCCGGTGGCTTTTCAGATTGACCTATACTAGCTGTGTGCTTTCGCCGTTGGCTCCATGGACAGCGCTCCGTGGTCTGAACAAACAGTAATTTCGTTTCATGTTGTACTTAGTCGTTTGCGTGTGTTAGTTACTGTCCTTGTTATATAGACACCGTTTTCAAGTGTCTACGTACTTCGATGAAATAAACTTATTCTAAACACAAACAGTCTTTAGGCACGGTTTTCAAGTGTTTGCGTACTTCGATGGAATGAACGTATTCTAAACAGTAGGAATATATCCCTGAACACTGATACGTCACGCATAATTTGTGCCCTGCACACAGTGTAAAAAAATTGAAGGACGCTTTGTACATTCCAAAGTGTGTTCGGCGAAAGCATGTGACCATTCCACTGACTTTGTCATGTGTTCGCCAGTGTAAGCGTCAACGCCGCCGCTTTGTAAGCGGCGGCGTTGACGCTTACACTGGCGAACACATGACAAATTGTAAGCGGCGGCGTTGACGCTTACACTGGCGAACACATGACAAAGTCAGTGGAATGGTCACATGCTTTCGCCGAACACACTTTGGAATGTACAAAGCGTCCTTCAATTTTTTTACACTATGTGCGAGGGCACAAATTATGCGTGACGTATCAGTGTTCAGGGATATTCCTACTGTTTAGAATACGTTCATTCCATCGAAGTACGCAAACACTTGACAGCACTCCGTGTTCTGAACAAAGAGTCTTTAGGCACGGTTTTCAAGTGTTTGCGTACTTCGATGGAATGAACGTATTCTAAACAGTAGGAATATATCCCTGAACACTGATACGTCACGCATAATTTGTGCCCTGCACATAGTGTAAAAAAATTGAAGGACGCTTTGTACATTCCAAAGTGTGTTCGGCGAAAGCATGTGACCATTCCACTGACTTTGTCATGTGTTCGCCAGTGTAAGCGTCAACGCCGCCGCTTACACTGGCGGCGGCGTTGACGCTGGCGCTCATCGCGGCGTTGCGCAGGAGAGAAATCTGGGGAGGCGCAATCACGCAGTGATGGACCGGTGTTTCCTACTAGAACATGCCAATCGCTGCTAATGGGCAATGAGAGACAGAAGACTCCTATTGGACACAGATACCCGCAGTCCGCTTTTAGTTAACGCGCACGCTGCGAATTTTTATCGTTCGGCAACGCACAGGAGAAATCTCCCACCGGCACCACCTTGCAGGTCAAAATTCATTGCCATATATACGGAGTGGCCAGTGAACGGTTGTGGAGCGCGAGCAGTCGGTTTTTCAATCAAGAAACTCGCTAGCAGACGCTGCCTGCGTCGGCGTTGCGAGGCGAGAGAGGGGAAGCGTAGGAAAGTAGAGAGGGGGGAGGGGACGCGCATGCGCATTGGGGGTGTAAGCGCCGCGGGAGGGATGCCTAGATGAGAGAGATGGGGGAGGGGACGAGCATGCGCAGTGAGGGTGTGGACGCCGCGGCGAGGGATGCTTAGAGGAGAGAGAGGGGCAGCGTAGGAGAGGAGAGAGGGGGCAGGGGACGCGCATGCGCAATGGGGGAGTAAACCCCGCGGGAGGGGTGCCTAGAGGAGAGAGAGGGGAGCGTAGGAGAGAGAGGGGGGAGGGGGAGGCGCATGCGCAATGGGTGCGTAAACGCAGCGGCCGGGAGGGATCAACACCACCTGGTGGCATACCTAGAGGAGAGAGAGGGGGGAGCGTAGGAGAGGAGGTGCGTGGGGGAGGGTTTGCGCATGCGCAGTAATGGTGGTCAGGAAGCACACCACAACCATCACCACCACCGCCGGACGGACGGACGCCGGACGGACACCGGACGGATGGACACCGGACGGACGGACACCGGGCGGACGTGAGCATGAGACATTAAAGGCTTTCGCCTTAATAAATTTTTCTGAACAGGTCATCGCAATGCTGCCGTCCAAAGCCGCACCATGGTCAAATTATATCGGTCGCGAAACTTGGAACGAAAAGTGGTCGAAAACCTATTGCCACAGACATCCACGCCCGCCGTACGATTGAAGCGCGACTAGGTGAGGAGGGGACAAATAAAGAAAACCAAAAACTCAAGACAATTTTTTTCGAATACTTATAATATTATATATGCCAATGTAAACTAGAAATTTACTTTACGGTTTATCTGACACTTGGCAAAATGATTGATTGCCTCATCTTCTGGTCGAGCGCCATAAATGGGGGGGTGTATGCCAACAGTCTGTTATCATTGCTTGTGTTTAGTTCGGCGCATTGCCGGGTCAACGAGGCATCGCCCACTTTTGTGTGGTGGTTTCGTGCGTACCTTCAGTAGTTTATTTATTTGCTTATGTGTTGTTTACTGGCGTGACATATCAGGGCTGAACTAGCTCACAGAATGTGTAGATAGCCGCTCCTGTGACTGCCGACTGCCTTCGCTGGCGCACGGCCGGCGTGCCCTCGCCTTTCGTGATGGTGAATGTGGCACGCTAAGCGAAGAAACGCTGTGCTTTAAGGCTGCCAAAGTGATATTCTCAAGGCTGCTGTTTCACTGCAGTGGTTTTCCACGATTGGGCAACGTGAGTTTTCGAACTCTTGTGCTATTGTGCTCGTGAACAGTTGTATCACAATTTCTTCATCTGCAAAGTTTTTTATGTATATTGCAAGAACACTATTTGGCTAATAAAACAACCTTGCTTCCTCAGTCTTTTTCTTGTTGGTCTTCCTTTTCTCTCGTGCATGCATCTGGCGAGCCATAAAGGCGCAATAAAATCAAGACATGTAAAATCAAAAGACATGTAAAAAGTCAGCAATTAAGAAAAATTTTCAATTTCGCGCCATTTAGGGCAAATGCACGACGTTGCTACCACTTCCGGTTGTGACGTCATATTTTATTTTTTAGTTTTTTGTTTGCTGTTAGTTGTCCCCTCCATACGTAGATGGCGACGGTGGCAACGAGCCGCCAGCTACTGGATACATGGGCTTCTATTGAAGTTACGCTACCAGTTTACATATACCTTGGCCGCACTATGCTGGCATTTAAAGGAATAATCACGCGTTATATTGAAGCCGCATGCGGGCCAACGTGTGGTGAACCGTAAGTGTTCGCCGCATATTGGAATAAACATGTGGTAGCAATAGATCTTTTTAGGGGCGAAGCTCCTTAAGCCGTGGGTCGTGCGTCCTCGATGTATGTAGTTGTGGGTAGCCACCTCTCGTTTAGTTTCTAGGAATGTCCGCTACATGGCGGTACTTGTATATAATGAATATATGTAGGGGCGATTGAGAAAAGTTTTATTTTCTTCGAAATCGAGTCAACAAAGTTACAACTGGGCGCTGGAATTGCACATACATGTCCATAGCTGCTGACACTCTAACACATACAAACAGAAGAGCTTGCTTTACAACTTAATGTTCATAACTGCAAAGAGGAGGTATACGGGAAACCGTCCCATATGTTGTTATTCACAGACTACACGTGTGGCCTGTATCAGCCACACTGAATATATCAGTACACTTCTAGGTCGGGAAATCTCACGGAAAGCTTAACCTTGTCGCCTGCCACTCCCAAGAATGGGCAGGACCAATGCCTCAGGAATTCTGCTTCACCGTGTATTGTCAGCTGGGACTCTAAAAAACATATAAGCGTCTCCCTAAACTGAGATAACAGCGGCCACTGTAGCCGCAGGCGTTGCCGCCGGACGACTGCCCTGCAGCGATTACGCCAGAGCACATACTCGCCGGCGGCAATCACCAATCGGCCAAACCTACCCCGGGGGCAACGGTCTCTCGTGTAATAGTGAGCGACGCGCAGGCTGGGCATAGTTCTGTGAATAAGGAGCCAGAAGGTCCTTGCTACTACGCAGGTTGAGACCGCATGTGCCGCGGTTTCCGTGTTGCCGCAGTTGGGGCACCTCGCGGACTGGACCATCCCCCAACGCTGTAATCGTTCGAGGGTGGGTAGGATTCTCCAACCTCTTTGCCATTGCAGGTCAGCTACCTCCTTTGGTACTTTGCCCGACGTTAATTCTAGCCACGGGAACGTGGGCGGCGGGCTCCTTAACGTGCCTCTGGCGGAGACCAGTTGTTCGCATAGCCGTGCTGGCGCAACGTCCCGCGGATCTAGATCAGGGTCCATGGCTGTGAGTTCCCGAAAGAGCGTCACGAGTGCCTTGTAGTGGGGAGGTGTGCGTTCTGCACTCGGGCACAGGTTTCCCAGTGCTCGGGGAACCAGCACTCTGCGCAGCGGGCCTAGGAAAAACATGGCGAGTGGTCTTGCGGGTGCCCCCCACATCGTCTAAAATTCCTAGTACTGTCTTAAGTGCAAGCAGCTGCGCTGTCGTACCAATGCACGGGAGAGCGTAGCCCCCAAGGCTCCGAGGCAGCCTGAGCGCATCTCGCTGCAGGCGCTCCGTGTTCCGGTCCCAGAAGAAAGAAAAAACGGCTCGGTCGAGGGCCTGCAACACTGCTGCCGGGGGTAAAGCCACTCTTGCAACATAGAAAACGCGTGCCAAAAAAATACACTTGATAAGATATGCCTTCTCGGCAAAGGAAAACTTAAAACACATTGCGCGCTGGGTCGAGTCCGCAACTTCTCGAACTAGTTCCTCCCATACGTCCGCTGCGACTCCTGTTTGTTCAAAGATAACACCCAGGATCTTTACCCTTCTTACTATTTTGAGGTCGCCTGGGAGAGTCGATGGGTGCGGGTCACCGAGCACCATGGCGCTGCTTTTGTTCATGTTTAGCTTCGCACCTGGAAGCCTACCATATTTTTCAAAGCACCTGAGTGCATGGAGTATACTATCCGCGTCTCTGACAAACACCGTGACATCATCGGCATACGCGGATACCTTCACGGTGGTTGTACCAGGAAGGGGGAGGCCGCGTATTTTCGGGTCTGCCAGCATCGCACGAATGAAGGGGTCAATACACAGGACGAACAGCATGGGGCTCAAGGGGCACCCCTGCCGGACGCCCCTGGTTAGGTGTATCGTCCCCTTCGCCACCCCATTTATGACTAGAGTGCTTGTCATGTTTGCGTAAATGTTGCGGAACAACGCGATCGCTTTTGGCTGGAACCCGTACTTGCCTAGTACCCCGAAGAGGTATTCATGCCTCACACGGTCGAAAGCATGTTCCTGATCTAGCGAAATGCAGAACCCTCGCGTCTTGGTATGGTCCATATACTCCAAGAGGTCCCGAGTGAGTGTAAGGGCACTAAAAATATTTCTACCCATCACTGAGCCCGCTTGTTGATTGCAGATCACTTCAGGCCACCAATGCTTCAGTCTACTCACTAGCACTGCCGCGAATATCTTGTAATCCGCGTTTAGCACGGTTATTGGTCGCCATGACCCAGGTTGCCGGAGATCTTTACCTTCTTTAGGTAACAAAATTAGTTTTCCTTCCGCCAGCGACTCCGGGACCTTTCCGCTATTTAAGATGCCGTTGATCATGGCCACCAAACCGGCTCCAATTTCCGGCCAGAGTTCCTTATAAAATTCGGTGGGCAGGCCATCCGGGCCCGGGGCAGAGCCCACCTTCAGCGATCGCAGTATCGAGAATACTTCGGCAGCAGACGCTTTTTTCGTGAGATTCGCACTCGCTTCCTCGGGCAATTTGGGTACCCCTGCGCACAGGCTTTCTAGTTCCCTAATAACCGCGCTCGAATCTGTAACTTGGTCACTTTCAGCAAACAGGTGGGAAAAATACTCTAAGAAGCACCTGTCTATGTCAGTGCCGTCTTCAGACACGGATCCGTCCCGCATGCACACCGACATCGCGTACTCGTTGGGGCCGTTCAGCGAGCGCCGCGATTTCAAAAAACGGGTAAGTTCAGGAGTGTCTCGGAACATGGAGTCTTGTGGGTATATATGCACCTTTTGGGTGGTTTGCAGAAAAATCCGGTCGTATCTGGCTCTTAATACTCCTAAGAACTCTCTCGTGGTTGGGGTCAAAGGGGCGCCTGCTTTCACTATTCTTATCTTTCGCAGCGTTTCATTAAGCTCGTGCATGAGCCTCAGCCTCACATTTCTACCGCATTCCTTAGCCCAATGCTGCCATTGCACTTTCAAGGTGTCCCACTCCTGGGAGGGGTCCCTCGCGCCCGAGAACGTTCCACTAACCCCTGCTCTTAGGATCTCTTTCGCCGCGTCATCGGCAAGCACCGCGAGGTCGAGACGCCATGGGCGCGCCCCGTCTAGCCGACGATCCGGCAAGGCCATAGACAGAATTACCGGAAAATGGTCGGAAACACGACCCGCCTCTGCCGGAAACGGACGCACCACCACGTCAGCCACCACAGGACTCAAGGCCTCACTGACGTAAAATCTATCTAACCTGGTCTCAGAGGAGCCCCTTTTCCAGGTCGGGACAAAAGTGCCGCCTTTCTTAAGGATCCATGCGTCGTGAAGGCCTAAGTCCTGTGTTAAGCTGACGAGTTCACGAGCGTTATTTACACTTCTGCCTTGGCCTGGGCCCCGCACGTCTCGCATGCTGTCTATGACACAATTAAAGTCTCCGCATAAGACGGTTGCGTAATTATCCATAAAGTAGGGCGAAAGCGATCGAAAAAAATGCGTTCGTATATTTCTTGCGTGTCGGCGCATACACACACACGAACCGCATGCGCAGGCTTCCTATCGTGCATTTCAACACCAACACGCGACCGTCACTATCGACCGTGCTGAATACTGTGGAAAAGGGGGCGGTGTTCACTATCACAGCACCGACACCGCAGCTACGTGTGGAAGCTAAGGAAAAATAACACGGTAGATTAAACCGATTCTGAAAGGCTGTTACATCAGCCGGCGACACAAAATTCACTTCTTGAAGAAATAACAGATCAATGAAGTTTTCTCTAGCAAAGTGGATAACCTCTGTCTGTTTATCAGGTTTACAGAAACCCTGTACATTTAAGGTAAGTATGTTAACCATGGCGCTAGAGAAAGGCAAGCTGAAAATAGAAGTACCTTCCCGCCGGTGAACGACGGGTCACCCAAAGTCCGTTACGTGTCTGGGGGGCTTGGACCCGGGAGGGCCCTCGGTACGCGACGTTTCCGTCGCCGCCTGCTTGCGGGGGTTACCCAGTTCGTCGGTACTTGATGACGATGAATGGTGTGGCCGTTTCAAGTCCGGTTTATCAACCTGCATGTCGCAATCTTGGCCCAGGACTCCTATAATCTGGTTCAGTGGGTTCCGGAGGCTGGGGTCCCGGCTCTGCTTCAGCACTCGGGATATCGGGCTCAGCGGTTGCTGGTCCTGCGGTGTGTTCGGTGGTTCGGTCGCGGCCTTCCAATTTGGGGACTCGCCCGCGTGCGAGCGGTGTCCTCGCCCGGCGGCCACCTGGCCGCTGGTGTGCTTGACGCCCCTGGGCTTGCTATGCTTGGGGTCTGCGCCTGAGGGGGTGTTTGGCGGCGGCGCGTTTTCGCTGGAACTCGTCGACTGTCTTGTGTCGTCCGACGTCGTTGAAGCTACCTGACTAGCTCCAGACAGTGACTCCGTGTCCGTCAAGGATGTAGAGTCTTTCGTCGCCGGTAGGCTTAGGGACGAGTCGTCGGCCCACGTGCTCCAGTCCTTGATGGGCGCTTCCTCCTGAGAGTTGTCCGACTTTCCGACTTGCGCCTCTTCTACATTGTCCCGGGAGGCGGTGTCGTCCGCACGTGTGTCGCCCTCCTGTGCGGCGGCTTTCGGACTTGTGGAAGGTTTCTCCCCCGCGGCCGCCGCATACGACCTTGGCTGTAAGCAGTCTGCCGTCGCGTGTTCCCCGCCGCAGCGGCGGCACGGGGCGGAACAACCTGTCGTGTCGTGGCCGAACGCTTCGCACCTCGCACATCGCGGGGTGTGGCAGTCCTTCCCAACGTGGCCTTCTTGAGCGCATCGGGAGCAGACTTTCGTCACGCCCCGATAATCGCACATTACTCGGTGTCCTTGCACTGTCAGGAAGTTCGGTACTGGTTTCGACATTTCTAGCCGTACGACTCGAAGACTGTTACCCACGTGCTGGCGCCCTTTAAATGTTTGCTCATGTACGTCTATGACTTTGCCGTACTGCGAGAACGCTGCGGCCAAAGAGGCATCCCCAAGAAACAGGGGGCACCTAAAGACCGTGACAGCGACCACCTGGGGGGCCTACTTGGGCTACTGGCACTGCGGCTCCGTTGAGGACGAAACTTCCCCGCGTCGAAAGCTTCGCTGCGGCCGTCGCCGTGGCTACTGCAATACAGAACTTCGTTCCGCCTTGGTGCTGAAGGGACTTGAGGCCTCTTGGCCCGGTTACTTCTTCGATTGCGTCGATGATCTCGTCGGCGGTTGAGTCCGTCGATGCATTGAAGCAGAAACAGTGCGCTTTAGGGGGCGGGGCCCGGAAAGCCATCCTCGCGCTGCAGGCGACCGGCTGGGCCGATCGCGGGCACCGGGAGACGGCGCGACTTAGAATTTACTTTAACAACTCTTTCAAAATCACTTTGAACTTAGCCAGATAGGCCGAGGGGCGATGCTCCTTGTGGCATCACCTCAGCGGTCCTCGGTTGTCCATGCATTCTAAGTAGCCAGTAGGCACTGGATTTCGACCTCCAAGATAGTGCCGGTGTGAGATGTCTCCTGTGCGTGATTAAACAATAAAAAAATTCACAACCTACATGTAAAATTAAAGAGAGCTGCGATCGCCATGACTGTCATAGACCCTTTAGTATAAAGGCGCCCGATCTCACGTCGTTGATGATGTACTGCGCAGAATTCGCGAAAGATTACCGGTTTACCGCATTCACTCCGTGGATATGGTGTCATCTCCAGTTCTCGTCTCGTTTCCGAGAGGGCGCTGTCCTACAGACATGCGTACAATATGGCGGTTGGGTGAAGGTACGCTAGATGGCGTTGGCGGTGCAGCTGCTCTTCGATTGTCCAAACCAAATTGAGCCCGGCGGCTTTTCAGATTGACCTAAGCTAGGTGTGTCATTTAACGCTTGGCTCCATGGACCCTGCGGATTGTTTGTTACTGGTGATCGCGATGCTGCCTTCCCAAGCCGTACTATGCTGGCACTAATAAGGAAGAATCACGCGTTGAATTGAAGCCGCATACGCGCCAACGTGTGGCGACACCATAAGTGTTCACCGCATATTAGAATAAACAGGTGGTAGCAGTAGATCTTTTTTATTAATTGTAAAGCTAGCCGTCCTGCTATAGCACTTGCCCGCTTACTGTAAACAGCGTATTCAAGCGCAGTTTCTTTGTGCTATGGCATGAAAAATGTAGACATGGCTCTTATGATATAAACACGCGTAATAGACAAGTGCCAGCACGCGCACCTTGGACCTCATCTCCACTTGATCACGAGAGGTGCCGGCATTAGTAAGGCGAATATGTAGCGCAGAGAAGAGCACTTGCGGACTATGAAAATGGTCTATTCCCAGCCGATTGAAGTTTGTGTGTAAGTTCCGTTTGTTTGTTTTTCCCACAAGTAATCAATCAGGTGCCAATGAGACTTTTAAGATTAGCCTCTTTAGAAGCGAAACTGATATAGCCAATCGGTCTTAGCGAACAAAATAAAACTTTGCATGGTTATGCTTCATTTAAGTGACATTTACTGTTTTTTCACCGGAAATCTAAAACGCGAGGGCCGCAGCCATTTCGGCTGTAACCAATATATATTTGGTTTGCGCGACGCTCAAAACACAAGGAAACATAATCACTATAAGTATTGAAAGAAAATTCGGTACCACATTTTCTATTCTAAGTTAGGAGCACTTGAAGCACCCTGCTTGACGTCCATCAATTGATCTCCTGTGGCGTGATCACGCTCACAGTTAAGCGCTCAATATAGGCCATAACAAGGCCTGCAAAGCTGAAAAGCAAGATCAAATGAACGAACAAGGTCTAGAATACTATCACTAAGTGAAATAACCAAGTCGCATCGCAATAATTAAGTCAATATTACTTTCCCGCATGATCAAACCGCTCCCCGTCGCCGTCCGGACGCCTGTCCCGCACACCTATTCGCCGCCGCTCTCCCTCACCCTCCTACACCCGCCAGTCTTCGGAAAACTAACGGGCGCAGCTCCGAGAGGTGAGCCTGCCTTGACGACCCGACCCGAAATTCCTCTGCCTACGCTACCCGGACACAAGAACTTGATCAACGTAAATGTCGACGGTACACCGGTAATAGCAGTCATTGGCACCGGCGCTCAGTCATGAACTCTAGTCTTCGTGCTCGACTAAAGAAAGTGCTCACTCCTGCTCCGATCACTGTAGTCCGAGTACCCGATGGTGCAACACCAGCTGTAACTGGGATGTGTACCGCCCGTGTCACTGTTTTTGGACACTGTAGTGAAGGGTTTGAGGTACGTCAATTTAATTAATGTGCGGTGCGGTGAAGGAAGGAGCCAAACACAGTAAAGCTGGTAAACACACATATCGTATATTAGGAAAACTCTAACGACAATACACAGACAAGCAATAGGGATCCCGTACACTATGCCAGCAGTTTAAAGACTATATAATGTCCTATCGTGATGTGCTCACGTAACCGTCCGTAGCACGTACAGCAGGCCGGCGGTCGATCCACTCAGCAGTTGGGACGTCTGGCGCGGCAGGATGAGCAGCCGGGCGAGTGGTGGCGGAGCACACGTTCTGTCAGGAAGCCAGCCCGTCCAGGAACCGGCCAAGTACTGGGCAGGAGTCAGAGCCGGTGCATCAGCGTACGCAGGAACGCGACCCGTCAGGAGGCTCCCCAGCGGTTCGCCCGGGTAGCCCTCGCCAACATGGATGGCCCTGGAACGCCGTCTGCTGCGTGGCCGCTACCATTCTTGTTTGTATGTTTGTTTGTTGCCTGAGTTTTATGGCTCGTACCCAATCTGGGGGATTGGCCAAGAAAGCGTAGTGTTACCCTTGGACTACAATTGCACTAGAGGTTATAAATATATTGAAATAAATAAATAAATAAACATCACAGAGAGAGAAAAAAGGAAAAAAATCAAATAATAAACTTTTGAGTTTTTGTAAAGACCTGACATCTGAGTTTACTTCACGCAACAATTAGAACATTTGGGTTGAAATACTTATTAATGTTATTTCAGTGTTATTTATTAGAGATTTTAAGTGGAATACATTTAGTGGCTTGCATAAACTGGCAAACAGCGTCAAACATGTCCCTGTGGCAATGTCCCAAGATAGAGGCACCGAAGTTTAGTAGAGTTTCCGCCGTTAACCTTATACCTAGCCTCAAGAATGGAATAACTAGAGGTCTTTTTCTAAGTAATGTGTATCGTCGACATGATAAAACATAATGCTCAATAGTTTCAATTTCTTCGCAAAATGGACAGAGGGGGGATATCGCCAGACCAGCTCTCTGTAGATATAGATTTAGAGGGGGGCACACGGCATCTAAATTTAGTAATCAAAATTTCAAACTTTCTGGACTGACTCCACTGAGGTTTCCATGGAAATTTGAGGTGGTAATATTCTGTCGATTTTGTAATTGTTTCAATCATATCTGTACAAATAGATACTTTTCAATATCTGATCGCGGTGATGTATTCCACTTCTGGAAGTAGCGAGATTATTGGGCCTTCAAGCGATGCTCGGGCTGAGGAATCGGCCAGCTGATTTAATATTATTCCACAGTGACCTGGAACCCACAGTAACTTTAGGTGTTTCAGCTGAGGCGGTACTAATGTGCGGAATGTCATTAGAATTCGTGAGTTTTATGAAGCTACAAGAGCTGTACATACTGAAAGAGAATCTGTTATTATGATTGCTCTGTTTTCTCTCCAAGGGAGTTTTCGAAGCGCCAAAATAATAGCCAGGAGCTCGGCTTCAAAAACAGGAGTAAAATCAGGTAGCCTCACTGAGAATGACCATCCAAGTAACTCGGAAGCAATTCCTACGCCTGCTTTTTCATCATTCACAGAAGCATCTGTAGCTATTATATTGTTAGTATCTGCATGTACCAGGTAATCTTGTAACCTGTTATTTAAGAATCTGCGAGATTGAAATTTAGATAATTGTGGGAAAATGTCTTCATATTCTATCGTAATATTTTGATTCAAGC
Source organism: Rhipicephalus appendiculatus (assembly GCA_030522465.1). Lineage (NCBI taxonomy): Eukaryota > Metazoa > Arthropoda > Arachnida > Ixodida > Ixodidae > Rhipicephalus > Rhipicephalus appendiculatus. Next base: position 20,558 of record JALIZH010019231.1, read on the forward strand.
CGTTAGTTACAACTAAATTTCTAATGTCTACATTTAACCATTCTAGTTTCTTTTGAACAAAAATTATTTGGGGATGTGTGAAACCGTGGCCAATGAGCAAAAAGAGAAGGCATCTGGGTCAGTGATAAAGACGTATTCAGATCTTCTTGCCGGTAAGCTATAAAATTTTAAAAATGCTTGCACAGTTAAAATACGGAATCGACAAAGTAGTGTAGGCAGGCGCGTCCGGGTAAATTACATTAATGGCCACAAATCTGGGGAGCCCCAGACACATTCGCAGTGCTTCTCGCTCCAAGTGAACCAAAGGTTTTGTTTTATAAGCAGGACCACCCGAGAATAATATACACCCAAATTCGAGTATTGGCCGCATGTACATTTTATGCAACATTATCATGGCGTTCCTTCGTAACCCAAATTTTCGGTTACACAGCCTGCGCAATAAGCCTGAAGCCCGTTGAGCCTTTGCAGCTATGTACTCTATGCGTGGGCTCCAGTTAAGCTTTTCATTGTAAATGATGCCCAAATATTTGATAGAATCCACTTGTTGAATGGGTTCCTGTTTATATACTACTGAAACTGAAACTGAGTCTGCCATTGGAAACACCAAGAGCGCACTTTTAGTGACGTTTAACGATAGTGCAATCGACTGCAGCCAAATTTCTACCATGTTAATGTATTTTTGCAATTTTTGCTGTCGACAATAAATGTCACTGTCAGCAGCGAAAAATGCGATATCATCTGCATAAATGTAGACATTCACATCCTGATCAGTTGGGATAGTACTCATTATTACATTGAATAACGCAGGAGACAAGACTGCTCCTTGGGGCACTCCACGTTTTTGTTTGAATTTAGTTGAGAAGCAGCCATCCTTCACGCAATAGAATTCTCTCAAATTTAAGAATTCTGCCACCCACTCAATAATGTATTCCGGAAAATTTAATCTCTGTAGAGTTTTCAGTAAAATGGAGTGCTCGACACTCTCATATGCTTTTGCTATGTCAAGTGTTACTAACGCAGCGTATTGTCTCCTTTTTCGAGCAAGCTGTATTCGGCTCTCAAGGTCAGCATGGGCACACCAAATAGAACAATCATTCCGAAAACCAATTTGGTTAAGTTTTTGTATTATTTTATCTGCCATCCAGATACTTAATCTCACATGTAAGATCATCTCTATGAGTTTGACCATGTTAGACGTTAGAGAGATGGGCCTGATATTTTCTATGGCCTGATCCTTGCTTCTTTAGTATGGGAAGTACCTTCGCTCTTTTCCAATCATGTGGTATCCAAGAGTTCTTCAAGGAATAGTTTATAACATTGAGTACGTCCCAGGGCGACAATTGGAATAAAATCTTAATCATAGGAACTGTAATTTCATCTGGGCCAGGAGCTGAAGAGGGTAAATATCTAATCACGCTGGATACTTCAGACAGCTTCACTTCTTCAGATTCAGTCGTTATCACAGACTTTTGCCAAATGTTTGACACAGTCGATGTATATCGGCTTTCAAGACCTTTACCAATTACCTCTAATGATTTGGTCATTTCTTGAGTCGATAGAATTTCGTAATTTACATTTGCTGGTGACGGCAGGATTTTCAGAGAAAGTTGCTAAAAAAAGAAGCTGCACAACTTAAAACCCTTAGATGTGTGAAGAAGAGGGAAAGGGTGAAGTATAGCATAGCCGTTTAAGTATAGCATAGCAAGGCGTAGCCATGTAAAGCACATTATATTGTCGCAACGCGGAAAGAATAAGGCGGGTAAACGTCTTTTTTTGTAACTTGATTCAGCTTGCGGTAATCCACGCACAAACGTAAGGTGCCGTCTTGCTTCTTCACTAATACTACCGGCGATGGCCATGGGCTCTTCGACGGCTGAATAACTTCATCCTGAAGCATCTTCTGCACCTGACTTTCTATGGCTTCACGTTCCCGCGGAGCTACCCGGTACGGGTACTGGCGTATGGGTCTGGCGAATTCATCCGTAATAATGCGATGTTTCGTCAACTGCGTTTGACGAACCGTGGACGTCGAAGAGAAACAGTCCTGAAACTTATTAATGAGGTTCACGAGGCTTTGCTTCTGCGTAGGGAGCACACTTGGGCCAACATCGACGGATGGAGGTACAGGCAGAAGGCCGGTCGAGTCGTCTTGCTCCACAGTCCAGGAGTCGGCGACCTCTGTAAGCTCCTCCATGTACGCGACTGTCATACCACTCGCAAGATGTCGTCGCTCAGGGCTGAAGTTTGTTACAAGGACTTGCGTGTGTCCGCAATTTATGTTGACGACGTCTCTCGCAATGGATAGGCCATGGCTGAATAATAATGTTAGGAATTTGTTCCGCGATGTTGTCGGAGTTGCCTGGTAGGAGGCATGTTACAGCCCCGAGAGCGCTTGACCGCGGTGGAATGGTGAGGCCATCGTCGAAGACGCGCAGTCGTTCACGTCGCTGATTTGTGCAGCGCATATCCGAAACATGATCTAGAGCCTTCCAAAATGTTACTGACCTGTCCGGAATGTCTCTAACGGCGCCGTATTTACACAGGAAATCAATACCCAGGATCAGGTCTTTGCAGCACTCCGACAAAATGAACGTAGCAACGAAGGCCGAATTACCAATGTTAATTCTGGCTGTACATTTGTCAGTCGGTGTCATCAATTGACCTCCCGCAGTTGTTACGTTGGGCCCCGTCCATGAAGTTCTAACTTTTTTTAAGCAGTCGGCGAGTTTTCGTCTTATAATCGAGAAATCCGCGCCAGTATCCACTAGCGCTGTCACTGGGCGTCCGTCAATGTAAACGTCTACGTCAGCGCTTACACTTTCCTGTGGTGTCGGCGGCGTCATATTGTGCGTCGTATCGTCGTATCGCACTGTTGGGGGGTGCTGTAGCATCTCGAAGGGCGGCAACCTTCCCCCCCCAAAGGTCACTGCTGTTAGTTTCGCCGACGAGGGCTAGGGGATCTGGCCCGGAGAGCATCGGCGTAACTACGACGGTGCGGCGTAGAGCTCGGCGCTGGTGACGGAGATCGGGATCGACGATACGGTGGAGGCAAAATGCTGTGCTTGCGGGTGCACGTTGCTGTCACGTCGGCTGTCAAAATGAGCCCGAGGGAAGGTCGGCGCAGAAGTCGGGTATCTCTGTCCACGATACGGGCAAATGCGGTAAACATGACCGGCTTCTCCGCAATGAAACCAAAGTGGACGGTGGTCGACGGTGCGCCACAAGTCCGTCTTGCGAACAAATGGTCCGCTGTTGGCCATCCTTGGTGACCAGGTTGCAGACGTTGGCGGAGGGTAGAACGGCAATATTTCCGTATTCGCATTAGGCTGAGGAGTCGGCGGCGGCGGTGGAATGTATGCTGGGAGCACCGGCTCGTTGTAAGTATGAGCCAGCGGGGACGAGTTGTGCGGCACTGGCGTGGAACGACGGACGGCCGACGCATAGTTGATAGATCGCTGGTCGGGTAGCGAGTTGGGCAACGAAAATGGTTGCCTGATTTCTTGCCGGACAACTTCTGCAACTGAAGCCGTTGCAGGTTCTGGCGGAGTGACAAGGAGGTTGCGAATCTCCTCACGAACGACCTCACGAATGAGGTCACGCGGAGAACCCGCCTCACTGCCGGCGGTCAGAGCAGAGACGCTGATCGAGGCGTTGTTTGGTCGGCCGTAATAGCGGCACCGTTGCTGTAGTGCTCTCTCGATGGTAGTGGCCTCCTTGATGAATTCCGCAACGGTTATCGGTGGGTTATGAAGGAGACCGACAAAGAGTTGCTCTTTGACGCCTCGCATCAAATGGCGGAGTTTCTTTGCTTCTGGCATCTCAGGGTCAGCTCGCCGAAACAGGCGCGTCATGTCCTCCGCAAACATAGCGACACTCTCATTCGGTTTCTGTATGCGCGATTTGATGAGTTCGGAGCTGAATCGCGGCGGTCACTGTTTGCAAAGGGGCTGAGAAGTTGTTGCCGAAACACATCCCAAGAAGTCCACGTGACTTCGCCGTTCTCATACCACGTACGAGCGCTATCCGCCAATGCAAAGTAGACGCCTGAGAGCTTCTGGTCCACACTCCAGTGGTTTGCCTTGGCGACTCGCTCATACTGGTCTAACCAGTCCTCGACGTCTTCATAAGCCTCGCCGTGGAAGGTCTCAGGAATCCGAGGTTGCTCAACAGTTAAGCTGCGAAGCACCTCCAGTTGCCATTTCTCCAGGCGGAGTCCTTGACTGGTGAAGTTCTGGGGGGTTTGTCTCGGGACCAAGGCCAGGCTGTCGGCGTCTGGTGCGGTGGACAGGTGTTTCCACTGGCGGAACAGGTTTCGATGTCGGACTGGAAGCGTCGGTCCGTGGAGGAGTCCCGAGCATCAGACGTCCAGCACCTCCACCAGTGTCGCAACGCGGAAAGAATAAGGCACAGGACCGCGGTGCGACGTGGAAAGATAAGGCTGTATTCAGGGATCAATCACAATGACAAAAGCAGACGCTTCAACGTCGTCTTCCTCAGAGCCACAACAGCTGCTGCTCGTGCTGCTCACTTCGTTGTCCTCTGTCGTCGTGGCGGCTATCAATCGTGACAATATGAATCGGTGGAAAGGGAAGTTACGGTGAAGTAAAATCTGCGAAAGAGTAAAGCATAGTATAACCATGTATAGTATATTATTGCAAGGGCTGGGAAAGGGAAGTGATGGTGGGAAGGAGGTAAAGGAAGAAGAAAGTCACCAGCCTCCGCACATTGCCGAGTCATCGCATCACTAGTGTGTAGCTGGCCTGATTTATGTCTTAGCGTTCGTCAGGCACTGGAACGGCCCAACTAAAATCCCACTCCTCGAATGCCTAAACGCCTTCCTCGCGTTAAATCTTCCCGATGCCGAAATTTTTGTGGTGGTGAGAATCTTCTTTGTCGGCTCATATCTCATCGTAAAAAGGGATTTTCTGCCCCAGAAAAAAAAGCGCGTTACAGAAATCAAGTGTCGGCACGGAGCATAATTGTGGTCAATATATATGAATAAATTGCAAGCGTTAGTGTTTATCCCAGACGTTCAGAATGTCACTTTCGCAGCGTGTAGGCCTCTCTGCACAAATGACCACAAAGAAAATTTTTTTCTGTTTTATTCGTTCATTTCCTGACGCCGACTATCGTCTTGCGGGAGTAAACGACAGATGGAGGGTCAGTTTTCAGTAGAGTCGACATGGGAGAAAAATGCTATAGGCCCGTGTACTCTGCGATGTTAGTGCACGTTAAAGAACACCAGATGGTGGAAATATCAGGAGCCCTCCACTACAGCGTCTCTCGTAATCCTATTGTGATTTTGAGACGTAACACGCAAGAGAACATTACATGGAGTCGACAAGTAAATACTGGCGCTTTGAAAAGCCCTCTCAAGGACAATTTGCGAAGGTGACATAAAGGATTGTAGCAAAAGAAAAATTCATGCCTCGTCACAATGTGATGCCAGAGACGCGTTTGGTGGTAGGGGAATGTAACTGCTCTTGGGCAGCTCCAGATAACGACCAATGCTGGAATGTAGATCAAGGGTTCTCAGATTGAGTTCCGTGGAACTCAGGGGTTCCGTATAGGAAAATTGGGTGTTCCATGAGCAGTCGGAGCGATTTGCAAACCGCTCCTGTTTCAGCCCTGTTATTAGCTATTTGTTTATTAGATGTGAAGCATCTTATGGCGAAGCTTAATCCGGTGGTGGTGGTGGTGTGCCGCGGGGCTTCACTTACTGCGCATGCGCCTCCCCTCCTGTCTCTCCTCCCACGCTCCCCCCTTCCTCCTCTAGGCATCCCTGCCCGCGGCATCCACACTCCCACTGCGCATGCGCGTCCCCCCCTCTCTCTCCTCTCCTACGCTCCCCCCGTCTCTCCTCTAGGCATCCCTGCCCGCGGCGTCCACACTCCCACTGCGCATGCACGTCCCCCCCCCTCTCTCTCCTCTCCTACGCTCCCCCCCTGTCTCGCCTCGCGACGCCGACGCAGGCAGCGTCTGCTAGCGAGTTTCTTGGTTGAAAAAACCGACTGCTCGCGCTGCACAACCGTTAACTGGCCACCCCGTATATATGGCAATGGATCTTGACATGCAAGGTGGTGCCGGTGGGAGATTTCTCCTGTGTGCTGTTGAAGAATAAAAAAAATTTCGCAGCGTGCGCGTTAACTAAAAGCGGACTGCGGGTCTCTGTGTCCAATCGGAGTCTTCCGTCTCTCATTGCCCATTAGCAGCGATTGGCATGTTCCAGTAGGAAACACCGCTCCATCACTGCGTGCTTTGCGCCTCCCCAGTTTTCTCTCCTGCGCAACGCTGCGATGAGCGCCAGCGTCAACGCCGCCGCCAGTGTAAGCGTTAGCGCCCGCTGCTTCACATCTACACATGGTTGTCTTTAGCGGGAGATGGTGTAATTTTTTATTTGTGTTTTTTCCCCTTTCTTACCTTTCTGTCCCCATTACCGTTTTCCAGTGAAGGGTTGGAAACCGGAAAATTTTCTGGTTATCCGTCCAACCTTTCACCTAACATTTTTTCCCTCTTTACTCACAGGGAAAAAAGTCACGCCATATCCACGAAGTGAATGGTGATGCGTGGGCGAAGCTCGATCGTTTTCATCCCTGGCAGAAAGAGAATGTGTGGTCTGGAACGCGCTTATACTTCATGGTCATCAGCGTCATCGTAATCGTTATCACGTGTAGTGGGTACAATCCACCATACTGGAACGCGCTTATACTTCATCGTTATCGCGTGTAGTGGGTACATTCCACTATACTGCGTCATCGTCATCTTTATGTAGGTAGGTAGCCACGTGTAGTGGGTACATTCCACTACACGTGGCTACCTACCTACCTACTACTACTAGGACTGCAGAGGAAGGACAGACCCACACCCTAAGGAGCTTCGCCCCTAAAATTAACGAAGTCATCGCATTTAACGAAGTCATCGCAAGATTACCGCACATCGCCTGTCGGCGGGTAGCGAGAGACCAAGGAAGTAGCAGCAAACAAAGACTCGTTGTTTAGTCCACGTCATGAAACTTGCGTAATTTGCGGACCCACGGGACAGAGTATGTGGAGCGTCGGTAATGCATGCTCCTCAGCGCTGTTTGGCAACACGTGCTGGGGGGACGCGAATAAGTTCGGTAATTCTGAGAGCCGAGATATGGCAAGTGATAGTGGGCCTTCAAACCAGTTAAAACGAAGTGAACGGGTAGTGCGGCGCTTTATTCGTGGTTCATGGCACGCCAGAGTTTACGTGGCACATTTTTCGTACAAGCTGATTTGCCACTGCCGTTCTTCGGCTCTGTAATCAAAAAGCGCAGCGAGAGCTTTGATACACGCAGGCGTAATAGCTTCATGCCGATTGTGGGCTGCAGGAGCATTAGGCTGAGCCTTTCGGCCGATGAATCATTCAGCGACCATTTCCCAGTGCGACTGTAATGCCGTCGTTTTTCTTTTGGAAAAATATAAAACAGTCTTCAGCAACATCCGGCGCTTCGTTTGCGTGAACAGATTCACTATGCCATGCGGCGTCTGAGGCATGCAGTGAACTTTCGGCGGGCGCTTCACGGAACTCGCGGCGGAATATGGCTAGTCTGTATTTTCACAGGTTGCACATCAACAGCGATGGCGTTCGGCGTTATAGGTATTTGGTGAATGCGGGCGTGTAAAGACTGGTTGCGCGCGTGTAGAAGTGTGAACACCTACCCCCCCACCTCATCCACCCCCCCCCCCCCCAAACTCGTTTCCTATTGTTTTCGGGCAAAAACGAAAAGTTGGGGTTGCGCGACACACTGGAAAAGCCGTCTGGGTTTCCGAAGTTCAGAATGTTCGAGAACACCTCGTGTAGAGCAACGACGCCGTGTTGATGCTGTAGAAACTCCCCGAAGACAAGGAGAAGAAAGAAGACAGCGGGCACGGAAGAGCGCGCGCATTAATAAGCAAATAAAGAAAAAGAAGAATCTTGTTCTTCGTTCGCATCGAACGCAGTTGTGTCTGTGGTCTCGTCTCGTTTCTGCGACATGGTGCCGTGACCAGGATAGCCGCTGCTCCTCTTCCGACTGGCCACGGAATACCAGGACGAAGGACTGGCCACAGAAGACGGACGAAGAGGAGGCGCCAGTACGAACCGACGGCAGCGAGACGGGACATCGACAGCTGAGAGCGGCACAGACACGGAGGACGGCACAGCCACGGATGAAGACTAGCCGCTGAAATCTGTAAGCGACCAGCCAATTCCTATATTATCCAAAATGAACAGAGAAGTGATTTCAAAAAAGAGAAAGACGCTGAGGACGCAAATAACGAACCTAGTGGGTGACGCTGAAAAGAAGATACAAGAGAATCGAGATCCTACCGAGATATCGCTGCTAGCCAGCCAGATTAAAGGCGTCTCAGACATCTTAAAGAAAGTTGACGAACAGATGGAACAGTTCGTAACGCCGGAAACAGCCGAATCAGAGTTTTCGAAAACGACCGAGTACGAGCTGAAGATAATTAGCGTGCTGCACAACATCAACGCATACCTTAGCAGACAAGAACAGCGCGAGACAGTGAGGGATCAATCCACGAGGGAGCAAGCCAACTCCGATAACGATGCTAGGCAGGCGCCGCAAACCACTGCAGTAAAGCTACCAAAGGTAGAATTAATGAAGTTTGACGGCGACAAAATGAAGTGGCAGAGATTCTGGCATCAGTTTGAGTCAGCTGTTCACGTGAGATCGGACTTAAACGAGAACCAAAAGTTCACGTACCTTTTGTCATCACTAACCGGCAGAGCGGCAGCTACAGTGGAGGGATTTCAATATTCAGACAGCAACTACATGAAGGCTATCGATCTTCTCAAGCAGAGATATGGAAAAAACGAAGCGCTTGTAGAAATGCACATGAAAGAGCTAACTAATCTGAGTACAGTAGTAAGCTGCAGCGACCATGAAGGCTTAAGGAGGCTGTCAGACAAAGTACAAGTGCACACACGTGGTCTGGAATCCTTAGGCGTGAAAATTGAGGCCTATGCGTCAATGCTACTGCCGGTATTGAAAAGATCTATACCCGTGGAGATGCAAATGGGGTTCCAGCTGAAAGAAACAGAATTGGCTGCTAGATCTTCAACGCAAGACCAGAATGCAGATAAAAATCATGAGCATACCCTGAGGGATTTGATGAGGTATATAGAAGATCAGGTAGAGTGCAGAGAGGAATTGGTCGAACGTAAAGAAAGCTACGGCAGCAAATCGGACAGTAGGCAGCAGAAAAGAACGGTTAATTTTCAAAGCACAGCGGCAAAGTTTTGCATATTTTGTGAGACAAACACCCACTATTCTGATGATTGTAGGAGAACTATGCCGTATGAAGAGAAGAAAATGAAGCTAAAAGCGTCAAATAGATGTTTCCGTTGCACGAGGCCTCGCCATACCGCCAAAATATGCAAGGCAAATATAAGGTGTAAGATATGCGGAAAATGGCATGCAACGTCTATGTGTCGGAGAAAAGAACTTACGGCGCAATGTACGGCGGCCGTACCAGGTGCAAATGAAAATCAAGAAGAGCAAGAGTCTACCTGCCAATATATGAACATATCGTCAAGTATATTTTTGCAGACTGCCGTAGCATTAGCAGAAGGTAGAAGCCAGTCATGCTATTGTCGGGTTTTATTTGACACCGGAAGCCAAAGAACATTCATTCTTAAGAGCTTGTCGGAGAAACTTGGTTGTCCGGTCAAAGGAAAAGAAAGGCTGACGATAGGCTCCTTCGGAGGAGGACAAGAAGAAAAGATTATGAATTCGGTTGAAGTCAAACTTAGAAGTGCTTACAGTGGCGAAGAAGTTGTATTAGAAGCACTAGAGGTTGATGTAATATCAAGAGAAAGAATACCATTCCTGCCTGTCTCCCTGAAAAAGAAGTATGAAGACGACGGATACAAGCTGGCTGACGGCTTATGTACAAGCACAGACTGCAGGGAAATCGGAATCCTTATTGGATCGGACCAGTATTGGCAAATAATGACCGGAGGCATTCCGAAAACTAGAAGAGAAGCTGACAGCAGCAGAGACCATATTCGGTTGGACAGTGCAGGGCACAGCTAAGTTATCTGCAACATTGATGAAAAGGTCGACCGTTATGGTACTTCACGTTGAGGTGGACAAATCCGACATAGAGACAGAGCTAAGGCATTTCTGGGACATCGAAACGATCGGCATAAAAGGCACCGAGCAAGACGCAAACAGAGAAGAGGGAGCCATGGAGTACTTCAACAAGAACTTGAAGAATGAAGAGAAGCGATACTCAGTACGACTTCCATGGAAAAATAACGTGGAACTTGATGAAAACAAGAGTGTAGCAATGACCAGATTGAAACAACTCACTCGAAGGTTACAGAAAGACGAAAACATACTACGGCGTTACGACAGTGCCATCCGAGAGTATTTGAATAGTGGAGTGGCAGAAGTGGCCGAGGAACAAAGTGCTCCCATGACACACTGCTACTATATGCCGCATCAAGCAGTAATAAGGGAAGATCGTCAAACCACGAAGATAAGAATAGTATTTGATGCGTCCTCATCGTCCACAAAAGGGTTGTCTTTAAACGACAACCTCGAAACTGGACCGAATCTTAATTGTGATCTTGTGCACAAGCTGATGAACTTCCGACACCATCGCATTGCAATGACAGCTGATATTGAGAAGGCATTCCTACATATTTCAATACATGAGGAAGACAGAGACGCACTGCGCTTTCTTTGGTGGGACAGAATTCCAAGCGAAAGCAACGCAAAAGTTGTAACTTGGAGAATGACAAGAGTAACGTTTGGCACTGCTCCGAGTACGTTCCTGCTTGCAGCAACAGTGCAACACCACCTCAGCAAGTTGGAGGATAAGTTTCCGGAGACGATTAAGCAGCTTAGGAGCAACATCTACGTCGACGACGTGATAATGGGAGCCGAATCTTCTAAAGAAGCTGACAAAAACTTTACCGGGAGTCAAAAAAGATTTTTCAAGAGGCGTCAATGACTCTGAGAAAGTTTCATACGAACGAGCCTCGATTACAACGAACTATAAGGAAGGAAGAGGAAAACGCAAGCGTCGGAACTTCCACCCAAATAAAGGTGCTTGGCATCAGATGGAATTTTCAAGGAAGATAGACTGTACCTTCCATCGTTTGAAATAAAAGACATCGATACCAGCGGTACACTAACGAAGAGGCAAATGTTACAGCTCACAGCAAGGATATACGATCCACTGGGAGTTTTCACTCCATTCACGGTAACAGCCAAGCGAAAAATACAAGACATGTGGAGGAAAGGAACGTCTTGGGATGACTCACTGCCAGATGACGAAACCGAGTTGTGGAGGAAATGGATTCAAGAGCTGGAATCTATTCAAGAGTTCAGTGTACCAAGATGGCTTGATGTCAAACAGGGGAGGAAACCTATTCGCACAGAACTTCATTTGTTTTCCGATGCAAGCCCATATGCATACGGAACAGCAGCCTATTTGATGAATGACTACGAGAGTGAAAAAGAGGCTGATATACTCATTGCAAAGGGACGAATAGCTCCAATGAAGCAAATTTCGTTGCCACGACTCGAGCTAATGGCTGCATTGTTGTCTGCACGTCTCTCGGAATACATCAGGAGTGGCTTTGTGAGGAAGCTAGATGAAACACGATATTGGACGGACTCGACAATTGTTCTTAGTTGGTTACATGGGAAGAAAAAACGAGACATCTTCGTAGAAAATAGGGTGAAGGAGATAAAAGAGAAAACGAAGCTGTCAGAGTGGAAATACATTGCAAGTGAAGAGAACCCCGCTGATCTCATGACCAGAGGTGTGAGCGCGAAGAGTTTGATGCAGTCGGGAAATATGGTGGCATGGTCCAAAGTGGCTTGTTACGGAAAGCAATCCTACAGAGAAGACGGAGATGGAAGAAGACGTCGAAAGTAGTGAATGCTATGTGACTAATACATGCACGCCAATTCCGGCAGTGATCGACGCGGAGAAGTACGGAACCTACATACGATTGCTCAGAGTGACAGCTTGGGTTCTGAGATACATACAGATTATAAGAGAGAAGAAACGGTTAGTTGGAGATCTGAGTTTTCAAGAACTGAAGAATGCAGAGACGACGATAATAGAAATAGAGCAACGACAAATACTGCAAAATATTATACAGAGCAAGAGCAACACTACTAAGACAACAAGGATGTTTCTTTATGGTAGGGAGGTCTTCGAAGATGATCAAGGGCTGATAAGACATAAAGGTCGCCTCTCTCAAAGCGGATTAACCTACAACGAAAAACATCCGATTGTGCTACCAAAGTGGACGGCCGGTACAAAGCTACTAGTACGACATGTTCATGAACTAGCGTTGCATGGAGGAGTAAGCGCAACGCTTTCGCAGCTTAGGACTAAGTACTGGATAATTCAAGGAAGGCAGCTGGTGAAGAATGTAATTCACGGATGTCTAAAGTGCCAACGATTTGACGCGAAACCGATCCAGCAAGAAACACAGCACCTCTTCCTGCTGACAGAGTCAACGAGCGACAGCCATTTGAAGTGACTGGTGTGGATTTTGCAGGCCCGTTGCTTATAAAAGACGCAGTGAAAGGCACGATAAAACTGTACATCGCAGTATTCGTGTGTGCAACAACAAGAGCTGTACATCTCGAAGTCGTTGAAAACTGTAAAACAGAAGCATTCTTACATGCATTCCGAAGATTCACAGCGAGAAGAGGCCTATGTCGCACAATATACAGTGAACAACGCAAGGACATTCAAGAAGGCCAACAGAGAAATCAATCGTATGTTCAAAGAATTACAAGAAGTAGTCTCTAAAAATGTCAGCCAAGGAGATCAAATTAAGTGGAACTATATCGCGGAACAAGCACCTTGGTGGGGAGGCTTCTATGAAAGGATAATACGAAGCATGAAATCATCCATGAGGAAAGTCAATCGGAAAGAGACTGCTCACCAGGGAAGAGATGGAAACAGTCATCACTGAAGTTGAAGCAGTGCTTAATAACAGGCCGTTGACTTATGTATACAGCGAACCGGATGAGCCGCTACCTATTGTGCCGGCTGACATAATAGGTGGAAAATACAGGCTTCCAGGCAATAAAGAAGATCAACACGAAGTCAACATAGAAGAAATCTGGAGAAATCGACAAAATGTCACGAAAGATTGGTGGAGAAGATGGAACAAAGAATATCTGAAGGAACTAAGAGAACAAGCTAACGCAAGTAAACAAGAAACCAAAGTGAACCGAGGCGATATCGTATTGCTTGGTTCACGCACTCCTAGATTACAGTGGAACCTGGCTAAAGTCATGGAAGTTCATTCGGGAGCCGACGGCAAGACGCGCTCCTGCCTGTTGAAAACCAACGGAAAGCTCATTCGGAGACCTATACAACATATCTATCAACTTGAAGGTTGTTTCCGATGACGATAAGTAAACTTCATGCGGGCCGGAAGCTGTAGAAACTCGCCGAAGACAAGGAGAAGAAAGAAGACAGCGGGCACGGAAGAGCGCGCGCATTAATAAGCAAATAAAGAAAAAGAAGAATCTTGTTCTTCGTTCGCATCGGAACGCAGTTGTGTCTGTGGTCTCGTCTCGTTTCTGCGACAGATGCCATACAAGAAGGATGTTATAGGGAAAGCCGCAACATACAATGAATATCTACGCTCGAACATAACGTAGAGATCTGCGACAGGAGATTCTTCGTAAATATCTCATTAATTCATTCTTTGCTACGTATGGCTTTTCCTTATGGATGAGATGAGCCTGCCCTTTGATCAGTACATAGCAATTGGTTACATAGGTATTCGTAGCAGAGATTTAGGCGCAACATTCGAAGCAGTGGTTTTGGCTTGTGAACGTTTAATTAAAGGAGGGAAACGGAAACATGACTCGTTTTCTTGGAGTTTTTTCTGTTTGTAGATTACATGTTGAGCTATTCGTACAGGTAGCCAAAACTAGGCAATCAAAGCAAATCAACTCCGGGGGCTTTCAAGGTCGACCAAAGATAGGTGCGCCCCTATACGCTTGGCTCCATACGAACTGGTAGTCCTTGGCCGGTAGAAATTGTGAATACGTGATTGTTAGCACAGCGAACCATTCAAATGCCCTGAGACTACGCTAGTGAGTTCGATACCTTGTTTCGGCCGCTGTACATAGTGCACTTTTATAATAAATAGATATGACATATCATTTTTTTTTAAATACGGCTGATTAAAAGCCTTGTGTTACGTCCCCAAACACACCTAATCAGGTAGAAGAGTATACTGCTCCATGTTCGCATTTTATATAATTCCTCCTGAAACACAGGTGCTCACTTGTGACAGACATGCATCTTCAAAGTAGGGGCTATAAATACTCTATGAGTCGCTTATTACATGTGAAGCATCTTATGGCGAAGCTTAATCCGGTGGTGGTGGTGGTGGTGTGCCGGCGTGACCACCCTTACTGCGCATGCGCAAACCCTTTCAAAAAAATAAAAATAAAAAACCTCCTCTCCCCCCTCTCTCTCCTCTAGGCATCCCTCCCCGCGGCAACCACACCCTCACTGCGCATGCGCCTCCCCTCCTACGTTCCCCCCTCTCTCCTCTAGGCATTCCCTGCCCGCGGCGTCCATACTCCCACTGCGCATGCGCGTCCCCCCTCTCTCCTCTCCTACGCTCCCCCCTCTCTTCTCTAGGCATCCCTGCCCGCGGCGTCCACACTCCCACTGCGCATGCGCGTCCCCCCTCTCTCTCCTCTACTACACTCCCTCCCTCTCTCGCCTCGCGACGCCGACGCAGGCAGCGTCTGCTAGCGAGTTTCTTGGTTGAAAAAAACCGACTGCTCGCGCTGCACAACCGTTCACTGGCCACCCCGTATATATGGCAATGGATCTTGACCTCAAGGTGGTGCCGGTGGGAGATTTCTCCTGTGCGTTGTTGAACAATAAAAATTCGCAGCGTGCGCGTTAACTAAAAGCGGACTGCGGGTCTCTGTGTCCAGTCGTAGTATTCTGTCTCTCATTGCTCATTAGCAGCGATTGGCATGTTCCAGTAGGAAACACTGCTCCATCACTGCCTGCTTTGCGCCTCCCCAGTTTTCCCTCCTGCGCAACGCTGCGATGAGCGCCAGCGTCAACGCCACCGCCAGTGTAAGCGTTAGCGCCCGCTGCTTCACATCTACACATGGTTCCCTTTAGCGGGAGATGGTGTAATTTTTTATCAATGATCTCAGTGACGGTCTCGTTTGAAATGTCAGACTATATGTAGATGGTTGCGTTGTATATCATCCAGTGCGATGTGCTGAGGATGCGAGTGTTTTGGAGTCTGATCTTGCAAAAATTTGTTCTTGGTGTGACAAATGGAAAAGGAATTTGAACATAGCAAAACGCTACCATGTACAATTTACTAACAAAAAGAACAAGGTGTCTAGTTCGTACTGTCCAAACAATGTGTTTGTGCAGTGTGTTAATGAGGTGAAATACCTGGGTGTCATTTTAACTGCGACATTGGACTGGACATCGCACATTTTACAAGACATGTGCGAAAGCATGTCGCTTATTACACTTTTTTCAGAGAAATTTCGAGTCCGCGCCAAAAGCGTTAAAGGGAACGTTGTACCTGACGTTAGGCCCATTAGGCCCATGTTGGAATACGCATGCGCAGCGTGCGACCCATTCACAAATGTTCTTGAAGATAAGTTAGAACGCGCTCAGAAAAGAGCTGCAAGATTCGTCACGGTGTCACATTTAGGAGGTGACAGGAGAAAATGTGAGAGAAGAAGAGGAAAACGGCAAGTATGGTAGGAAGACGAGAAGACGATGAAAACGAAGTCGAAGATATAAAAAGGAAGGTGACGTGGACAAAGGGGCCCTGGGTGTTCCATCGTGAGCGCGTGAGCTGGACACGAGCGTCGCCGGCCTGTGTTCCGGGCGCTCCAGCTCTCGTTCTGCGGCAACGCACCGTAGACTCCGGCTGGCCAAAGGACCGGAGGAGAAGCACGAGGACCCGCAGCGGCCTACGTCCTACGGTGCACCGAACGCTACGTCCTACGGCACCGCACCGTAGGCCTCACGTGAGCCAGTTCCTGAGAGACGCTGGCCAGCTCAAGTACCTGCGACGCGCAGGTCAGTCACCTCCAAGCTCTCCAACCTCAACTACAACGCCAGTTCGCGTTCCCCTACTGGAGAAGGACGACGACCCCGACTCGGACGCCGAGGTTAACGCCAGTGCCCCGCAACGCCTCGCCTCATCATCAATCGGCAAAGGACGCCGTGAGTTGTGCAAGCGACAAACGCTTCGTACCTTCTAGTTGTTTGTCATCTGTATAATAGCTTTATTTTGGGATGATTTATTAGTGTGTTCCTTCTTCGAGCTTATAGCTTTAGGTATAATGTGTGATTTCCTTTCGTGTGCAATTAAACATGTGTGTGCTTAACGATCTCGCCTCGTCCATTCTTTCTCGTCGACCGGTGTCCGGAGATCCGTGACACACGGGAAAGTACGATTACAAAATTCGAAGTTCACAAATAGGAGAAGAACTAGGGGTGGAAGTTACTTTCCACACGAAGAAAGCTATGAAGAAAGCTGCATTCTGGTTGAGACGAAGCTCTTAATTGGGCTAACTGGTGCCCAGAAATATAAATAACTCAAACTAAAAGCAAAGCGCGCTGTACTATGATACCGGCAACAAAAGTACAAAAGTCGTTTGTCGTCAGTAATCCGATGATCGGCGGAACGCGTCTTGTTTTTTAAATGTTATCTCACCTTTGAGCGTTATCGCAGGTGCTCGCGTAAGCTACTTAATGAATGATTTCCGTACTGCGAGTAATCATTAATAATTCTTGAAATTTTTCTCCCCAAATCATGATATGATTTTGAGGGACGCCGTAGTGGAGAGCTCCGGAAATTTCAACCACCTCGGGTGCTTTAAGATGCACTGACAGCGCAAAGTACACGGGCCTCTGCCATTTCGCCTTCATCGAAATGCTGCCACCGTGGCGGGATTTCGGGAGTAATCTTAACGGAACAATCTGAGACAATCTTGAAGCTTCCGAAACATTGCGGCACGGCTTTCCCAGACCTGTGCTGACACTTTTTCCGGTTTAAACCCCATCACACCAAAAAAAAAAAAAATTACACCATCTCCCGCTAAAGGGAACCATGTGTAGATGTGAAGCAGCGGGCGCTAACGCTTACACTGGCGGTGGCGTTGACGCTGGCGCTATCGCAGCGTTGCGCAGGAGAGAAAACTGAGGAGGCGCAAAGCACGCAGTGATGGAGCGGTGTTTCCTACTGGAACATGTCAATCGCTGCTAATGGGCAATGAGAGACAGAAGACTCCGACTGGACACAGAGACTCGCAGTCCACTTTTAGTTAACGCGCACGCTGCGAATTTTTATTGTTCAACAACGCACAGGAGAAATCTCCCACCGGCACCACCTTGGAGGTCAAGATCCATTGCCATATACACGGGACGGACAGTGAACGGTTGTGCAGCGCGAGCAGTCGGTTTTTTCAACCAAGAAACTCGCTAGCAGACGCTGCCTGCGTCGGCGTCGCGAGGCGAGAGAGGGGGGTAGCGTAGGAGAGGAGAGAGAGGGGGGGACGCGCATGCGCAGTGGGGGGTGTGGACGCTGTGGGCAGGGATGCGTAGAGGAGAGAGGGGGGGAGCGTATTAGAGGAGAGAGAAGGGGGGGACGCGCATGCGCAGTGGGAGCGCGGAGAGGGATGCCTAGAGGAGAGAGGGGGGGAGCGTAGGAGGGGAGAGAGGAGGGGGAGGCGCATGCACAGTGAGGGTGTGGTTGCCGCGGGGAGGGATGCCTAGAGGAGAGAGAGGGGGGAGAGGAGGTTTTATTTTTTTTTGAAAGGTTTGCGCATGCGCAGTAAAGGTGGTCACGCCGGCACACCACCACCACCACCACCGGATTAAGCTTCGCCATAAGATGCTTCCCATCTAATAATAAAATAAGAGGGGGGTGGCAGTTTAGTTGCACAAAACGTTCCAGGACACCGCTGCTGCTAACGCTGTTGACGCCTAGCCCCGACTACATGTCGATTAGTAATGGTAAACAAATAGGGAGGCCTACAAAAGGAGAACAGAGGTAACTAAAATAGGAGAGCCGTTCCGCATCAAACATTCAGAGTGAACAAGTATCGAGACACAATACAGGCGGCACCCCCCAATAGCTATTACAATTAAGGCTGAAGGATCGTCAACTTTCCTGTTAAGGTAAGATCATAAAAAAATTCAGTGCCTAAGAAAAATTGCCTGAAATGGCTCTTTGGGCCGCTCATGAGAAAAACGGACCATTTGGCATAACAATGTGTCTCGAATCCCTTTCCTAAGATATTTAAGATAACTCCCAATTATATCAATTATTATAGTGCAAAATTAGTGTCTCCATTTTTTCTACGCATTAAGGA
This sequence comes from Rhipicephalus appendiculatus, assembly GCA_030522465.1. Lineage (NCBI taxonomy): Eukaryota > Metazoa > Arthropoda > Arachnida > Ixodida > Ixodidae > Rhipicephalus > Rhipicephalus appendiculatus. Next base: position 38,955 of record JALIZH010019231.1, read on the forward strand.
GAATGTTTGGTACTGTATACTCATTGCACGGCCACATAATGACATATTTGTTTCCCAAGTCACCTTGGCATTAGAATAAACTAAAGTAAAATATAAATGTGCGAACACTAGCAGAAATAAAGCAGCCAATAAAAGTAACAATAAACCAGTGAGCTTATTTTGGCCACATGTTACAAAAGACAAATTGCCGTGAACTGAAACGCGCGGTACCCGCTACACACTTATAACGTATTAGGTGCACTCTGTGGATGCTGTGGTTGACGACGACGAAGAATTATGCCTGGGGCTTTTGTAATGGGTTGGAACATTGAGCGACCCACTCGTTACGCTATTCGCATTGTGTGACGCCTGATTGTTATCTTACTGTTCTAAAACGCTTTACAGCGCATGTCAACGCGATTCTTTAATCTGCATGAAGCCTGCATAGGGTCAGTTTCTAACGCAGTTTCAAGTACCGGCGTAGCTCAGTGGTAGAGTGCTGGGCTGCCACGCAGAGGTCCCGGGTTCGATTCCCATTCTGTCATGGGTATATTTCATTTAGTTTCCTTATTTCGCGCGATAGTGGTTACGGACACCGGCGGCGGAGGCAGCGATGGACAACTACGGCGCAAATACGGCCCTAGTTGTGATCTCATAACAGTCTTCGCTGTAAACCGACTCTGGGTTATATGCAGCAGAGACGCACTGGAGCATTCTGCTCCCATTCTTAAATTTTCAATGCACTGGGAAGCCACGCGGTTTGTATTGCGACATTGTGATTTCAAGACGTCGTTCCATTGGATCTCTGCTGCTTATAACTGGGAGTCCTTTTCGGTAAGTGGATTTTTTCATCAGATATGATGCTCCTTAGCCTATTTCCAATTCAGTTACGGCAGGCCACCGCTATCGCCTACGAGAGATGGCGCCACCTGCAAATGTCCCCATATCCTGGTCATGAAATTCAGTAATTGTGTTCCGACCATGTGTGCGTCACACCTTTTTTATTGCTGCGTTTTCTGCCCTACAAGTTTGCCTGTTCAGAATGGGCGGCTGAAAGAGTCCAGCCTAGTGTTTTTTACTATGGCGCAACAGTGTCTATGTAGGAGCTGTAAACTTCGATGGTGGCAAGTCCTTTGGAAATATTAGTCGACCTATAAGGCGGAAACAGCATATACAGCACATTCGTAGTACATTGCATAGATTGCTCGAGATAGTTCCAAGTTTTTTTCAATCAATCTTCACGTAGGTCCGCGGCCATCACTGGGGACTGCTTAGACCTCTGCTACGGCAGATTACAGGACACTTTAATACCGAGCACTCTAGTAAAAGACATATTCGTTGTACAATATAGCGGCAAGCACGGAAGTGGGGCGTGCTTGTTGGATTTTGACATAGTAGTATCTGGGGTTTAACATCCCGAAACCATGATTCAAGCATTCTCGAATCTTCTATCCTATTCTTTAGACTAATTGTACAAGCTCCGACTCAGAATTATCTAGCGTTCGAAGTAATACCGCCTTCCTTCCATTAACTTAAATTGTTAGGTGAACTTGATTGGCACAAATATCCGCATAAGTTAAGGCTCATGAGTTGTTAGTAAGTCTATACCTGATCATAACAATAATAATAATAATAATAATAATAATAATAATAATAATAATAATAATAATATATCTGGGATTTCATGTACCACAACCACGACATGATTATTAGCGACGCCGTAGTAGCGGACTCTAGAATTTTCGACCTGTTCATGTCCTTTAACGCGCACTGACATTGCACAGTACACGGGTCTCTACCATTTCGCCTCCACCGAAACGCGACCGCCGCGGCCAGGACCGAACCCCACGACTTTCCCGTCAGCAGCCGCACACCGTAATCCACCAAGGCGTACTTCATTGCTTTTTCGTCCTTTCGTGTGGCTCCCCCGAAAAACACTGTTTTTTTTCCGCATAGGATAGGAGAAACCGTGTGTACCAGCACATTCAAAAACGGGCCAGGTCTGCGCGGAAAGCGCAGCACAGTCACAGTGAAAGCTGGAAGAGCACCATTTCTAGAACCCGTTGCAAACTCTCTTGGGGCTACTAACACAAGTACGCTTGCAAAGTACCCACTACTCCATTAATTGATTCGGTGGCTCATGACGGCGAAGAATTATGGCTCAGCCTTTTGTAATGGCTTGGAGGTGCTGACCGACCCACTCGTTACCCATGTTATATCGTGTGGCACCTGGTTACAGAATTCGCGTTCTGTGACGCCTGGATGTTCCTTCCCGACATAACGCTTGTGTAGGGTTTGTTTGCGCAGGAGTTCAGAGTACCGGCATGGCTCTTTGGTGGAATACTAGGCTCCTACGTTGAGGACCCAAGTTCGAATCTCATTCCGTCCTTTCTATTTCTCTTCCTTAACTTTCTTTTATATTTTGCGCGATAGCGGTAAAGGACACCGGCGGCGGCAGCAGCGGACAACTATGGCACCCTTGTTGTGATCTCATAACAGCATTCGCTGAAAAAGCATCAGCACCATTCCCTCCCAGCATCCACACGGGGGGGAGGAGGAGGAGGAAGCAAACAGAAAAGGGAGAAGGCAGAGAGGTTAACCAGAAAGACTTCCGGTTGGCTACCCTACACTGGGGGATTAGGGAAGGGGAATAGAAAGATGAGAGAGAGGAGGGAAGAGAAGGAAAAGATAGAGAGGCAGTGAAATTCAGTGCAGCGTGTGGAACTGCACCGCAAGTTATAGGCGTTCACACAAGCCCGTTTAATAGGTGGTGTTAAGTTTCCACGCAGGGAAATTTGAATCGACACAGGCAACAACGGTTGAGACGATGGTAACTGTATTAAGGCTACTAACACATTCTACAAACGGCCAAGTACACTCGTAAAAAGACACAGTTGTGATCAGTCCTCTTGGGCTTCAGTGTATAAATTAGTTTGTTATATCCGGAGTTCGTTCTTCGGAGTTTGCTCCGGAGAAGCGGAGTGATGGCAATGTGATAGAATACTGGACTGCCCCGGAGAGGACGCGGGTTCGAATCCCATTGTGTCCTGGGTATTTTTTATATATGCAGATTTTTTTTTCTTATTTCCCGCGACTACGGCGCCAATGTCGGCCCTGGTTATGATCTGATAACCGCTTTCGCTTTAAGAAAAAGAAAAAAAGCAAAAAAAAGAAAAGAAAAGTATAGTTGCGATATTACTGTGAAAGCTGAAGAACTGCGCAGCACGAGCACTCAGCAATTCTCGTTCGCAGAGTTCTTACTAGTCCGTTTACCATAGCGTCCATCACGCCAATGCTTGAGGTAACCGTGTAGGGTGTCCCTGGCGGGACTAGAATCTTGTTAGGGAGATTCGAAAACTTTGTGTGCAACATGAATGTGAGCTACATTTTGCGGCATTTTAATGATTTCCTGCTTGTTACGACAGTTGATTTACGCGTAGTCGGCAGCGCGTTCCCTCAGGTTCCCCAATGAGATATAGCGAAGCAGCGCCGGCGAAGCCCAGGGTGATGAGCACGATGAGGCGGTGCCCTGTCTTGCGTGGCGCCGGAGTCAACCGTATGTTCCCGAAACCTTTTTAGCAATTTCAGGTTTTATATCTCCGATTCCTTTTTTTTGTATTTGTGTTAATTGTGTTATTTTATTACTATTTCCTTAATATTGACCCGGTTTTAGTGTTGCTAGCACTTTCACGGCCTTTGTTGAGTGTTTTTGTTGAGATTGTGATCCGGCCTGAAGAGACCCATAGATTGACGATGAGCCGGCCCCTAATGTTCTCCGTACTTAAAAAAAAAGGAAATGCGGCACCATAGTGTCCTTTCCATCTTTATTGTGTTTTTTTTATGCCAATGTTTCGAGCCTCACGCGAATCAAATGTCTGATTGTTACAGCCGCGAGCGCTACGGCTCTCGCGTTATTCCTAGGGAAATTTTTCGATGAAAAATTGAGTGTCACTTAAATGAAGCGTGACCATCCAAAGTTCTATTTAGTACGCTATGACCGATTCGCTATAGCAATTTCGGTTATGAACACGCTAACTTTACAAGCCACTATGGCACCTGATTGATTATTTGAACAATAAAGTCACAGTTTCGCTGCAAGGGCGAAGCAATGAATACGATAGCAACGAATTGGCATTTCAAGCGAAGAATGGCAAGCCGATCGAAACTTGGAGCGCACTGCTAAAGCGCAAACGACGCACGAAAAGAACATACGCAGGACGTGCGCGAACTAAGAACGCTCACAGCTCCACACCTTAACGCACTGCTCAAACACAAAGGATGCACGAAAGATACGCACAGGTATACAGAGGACGGGCGCGAAGTAACAAGTGTCACAGTTCGAACTAATAAATGTCACTGTGTTTGAACAGCGCGCTTCTTTCGGAAACGGGGACTCTGTAGCGAGCGAAGTGACCTTTGTGTGCTCTGTAACCTAAACGCAATCTTTCAAGCGAAAGCACACGACGTAAAACTTCCCTCATGCCACTATGGCACCTCATTGTGCCACTATGGCACAATCAAGTACCAGTCGCAATGCTGCCTCTGGCACAATCAGGTGCCACTATGGCGCAGGCGCTATGGCACTTGATTGATTATTTGAACAAAAAAATAAACACACAGAACATGCACTCAAACTTGAAGAGGTTGGCAGTTGCTGTCTCACGTGTATTCGATATGCAGCGAACACTTATGGTCGTCCAACACATGTGGCTTCTATTAGGCCTAAACTCTTCATTCTTCCTTATACGTGTCAGCATAGAGTAGATTCAGAAAGGTAGGCATTGTGTTTAGAGAAATTTATTAACACATACTATGAACATGAATAGTCAGTCGACCGCTCCGGCGCACGTGTATGGAGCCCAAACGCAAAAGAGCGCCTATCCTAGGTCAATCTTGAAAGACCCCGCAGTCGATCTGCTCTGATTTCCTAGTTTTGGCTACCTATCCGAATAGCTGTACATGTAATCAACAAGCAGAAAAGACTGCAAGCAAAAAAGTCATGTTTCCGTTGCATCCTTTATGCAACCGTTCACAAGGCATAACCACTGCTTCGAATGTTGGGCCAAAATCTCGGCTACGAATGTCTGTCTAACCGATTGCTATGTACTGATCAAGGGGCAGATTCAACTTATAAACAAAGCGCCATACATAGCGAAGAATGAATGAATCAAAGAATAAATGAATGAATGAATGAATGAATGATTCAGCTATAAACGCATAATATCCTATCGCAGTTCTCTACGTTATGTTCGAGCCTAGATATTCCGCGTATGTTGCGGCTTTCCCTATAGCATTTTTCTTGTACGGCATCAACAGATTGTCTTTTCTCTACACGAGGTGATCTAGAACACTCTGACCTTCAGGAACCTAGGTGGCTTTTCCAGAGTGTCGCGGAACCCCCAACTTTCCTTTAGGGGCGAAGCTCCTCAGGGTGTGGGTCTGTCCCTCCTGTGTAGTAGTAGTAGTAGTAGTAGGTAGGTAGATAGCCACGTATAGTGGAATGTACCCACTCCACGTGATAAAGATGACGATGACGCGGTATAGTGGAATGTACCCACTACACGTGATAACGATGACGATGACGCTGATAACCATGAAGTATAAGCGCGTTCCAGACCACACATTCTCTTTCTGCCATGGATGAAAACGATCGAGTTTCGCCCACTCATAATCATTCACTTCGTGGATATGACGTGATTTTTCTCGAAAGCAATTGGAAGCGGGGCTCGGGAATGGTATGGGGCGTAGGTGCTGACACTGCTCCACTCGCGTAACCACAGTCTTTACACGCCCGCACTGACCAAATCTCTATAACGCCGAACGTCATCGCCATTGGTGTGCAACCTGTGAAAATACACAGACTAGAGATATTCCGCCGCGAGTTACTTGAAGCGCCAGCCAAAAGTTCACTGCATGCGTCAGGCACCGCAAAGGAAGCGCCGGATGTTACTGAAGACTATATTAATTTTTCAAAAAAAGAAAAAAAATCACGCCATATCCGCGAAGTGAATGATGATTAGTGGGCGAAGCTCCGGAGGTAATCTGGTAAACCGTCAATCCTCCGTAAATTTTGCCCACTCGATCATCATACAAAGACCTGACACACAAACGCGGGGGGTGTGGTGTGATTATACATACAGTATATAAACAATGTTTCATTATTTACATATTGATAAAGTATATACACAATGTTTTATTATTTGCATATGGGGTAGATGATGATTTTGTGCAAGAGCTCTACGGACCACAAGGAGGGGGTTCCCCTTATTTTGTTTTCGTCATATATGACGTTAAGCTCAGGGGAACGTTTGTTGTCGGCGTTGCCGTTTTGCCTCTCGAGGGCGAGAGCGCGTTGACGATCGTTTTCATCCATGGCAGAAAGAGAATGTGTGGTCCGGAACGCGCTTATTCTTCATGGTCATCAGCGTCAGCGTCATCGTTATCACGTGTAGTGGGTACATTCCACTATACGCTGGCTACGACGGACGTCGCCGGACTAGCCTATGCCCTAAGGAGCTTATCATGTGCGACATGACTTATCATGTGCGACATGACTTGCATGCCACGCTCATGGCGTGCCCGCGTGCGTTTCGTTAGCTTGAGATACACCAAATTTGGTATTGAGTGACGTGACTGTATGATGAACATAAATGACCAGTGGTAATATGGAAATCATGACTTTCATGTGCGACATGACTTGCATGCCACACTCATGGCGCGCCCCCGGCCGTTTCATTAGCTTGATATACAACAAACTTGGTATTGAGCGACGTGACTCTATGACGAACATAAATGACCAGTGGTACTATGGAAATCATGACTTGTCATGTGCGACATGACTTGCATGCCACGCTCATGGCGCGCTCGCGGCCGTTTGGTTAGCTTGATATACACCAAAGTTGGGATCGAGGGACGTGACTGTATGGCGAACATAAATGACTGGTTGTAATACGCAAATAATGACGTGCATATCATGAACAACATGATTTACATGCAACGCTCATGGCGCGCTCGCGGCCGTTTCGTTAGCTTGATATACACCAAATTTTGTATTGAGTGACATGACTGTATGACGAACATAAATGACAAGTGGTAACATGGAAATCATGACTTGTCATGTGCGACATGACTTGCATTCCACGCGCATGGCGCGCTCGCGGCGGTTTCGTTAGCTTGATATACACCAAATTCGTATTGAGTGACATGACTGTATAACGAACATAAGTGGCAGGTGGTAACATGAAAATTTTGGCATGCATGTCATCTACAACGCCATTTACATGCCACGCTCATGGTGCGCTTGCGTCCAGTTCGCTAGCTTGATATACACCAAAATTGGTATTGTGCGACGTGACTGCATGACGAACATAAATGACAGGTCCTGACATGTAAAACATGACCTGCAAATTATGTAAAGCATGATTTCCTGCTTCCTGGCTGCTTCGCATTACATCGATTCCCACAGCGCATGGGATCTGCAGGCTTTTTGTGCTAGTGTTCTCAGCGTCGTGTGAACCGAATATATGTTCGTTACAGCCGAGACGGCTGCGGTCCTCGCGTTGTAAAGTTTCTGCAAAAAAAAAGCTTCTGGGTATTCGACTGACTATGCCATGTTTTTTTTTCTTTTACACCCTCAGTGGGATGACACACAAACGGAATGTGTGCGTGTTTTATTTTTTAATTCCGGCAATAGCAATTGTATGGACACTCTCGTCTGGTTTCCGCCGTCATGTCCCGTATATGTATATGTATCTATATATTTATAAAAACCACAAAGAAAAATAATTCAGAAAATGAGTCCGACGCTCGGCATCGAACGAGGGACCTCCTGCTCTTTAGCGCGCGGCGCTGATCGCTGAGCCACGAAAGCGCACGTCCTACAATTCTCAAACGGCGAGCTATTTATATACAGCGTGTATTCAGCGTGTCTTCAGCAATACCAGCGAGATGGCGCAAAGGGCGCCTCTGTGTTGCTTTAGCTCGGCGCCCCGATCGTAGCGACGCGCGCGCTCATGCGCTCATCTCCCACGCGTATACTTTTCCCCGTTGGGGTTAGACGCCCGTGCGCGCCCCCGCTTATCTCGCGGTGGGGGGAGAATTGTACGTTTTGCCGGAATGATTCCGTTGCAGTTACCGAGCGCGCGAAGGTCACTTCGCTTGCTGCAGTCCCCCCCGTTTGCGAAAAGAGAACGCTTATCAAACACAGCGAAGTAACAACTGTGACACTTGTTAGTTCGCGCTCGTCTGTACCTGTGAATACGTTTCGTGCGTCGTTTTTGTTTGAGCAGCGCGTTAAGTGTCGAGCTGTGAACTTTGTTACTTTTTATTTTACCGCGAATCGCAGCGAGACGCGACACTAATCTGCCTCCGTTCGCATGCGTTCGCATTTTCTCGCGCTTTGCGCGTCGTGTAGACGCCATCCCCGTTCCAGCGCTTAAATAAACCGACACTGTAAATTCCGAAGTGCGTTCCGCGAACGCCGGTGTTCATTGAGACGGGGTCGGTCAGAATGGAACGCGATGCGCGCGTCCTCCCTCTTTGCATGATTGTAAACACTGGGCACACCGACGCTACGTAAGCAAAGTGCGAGCGCTGTAGAGTCCGACGGGACCGGCGGCCACCTGGCACCGCACCAGGCCTCGGACGGACACGGACGGACGTATGGACGAACGGACGTGAGCATGAGACATTTAGGGCTTTCGCCTTAATAATAAACGTCACTGAAATGAAGGGTCACAAACCAATGTTCTATTTTCTTTGCAATGACCTATTGGCTATATCAGTTTTGGTTATAACGAGGCTATACTTACAAGCCACTATGGCACCTAATTGTTTACTTGAGGTAAAAACAAATATATGAAACGTACTCACAAACTTGAATCCGCTTGTAATTGCTGCCACATGTGTATTGCGATATGCGGCGAACATCTGTCTTGTCACAACCCATAGGTTACCATGCGGCTTCAATTAAACGCGTCATTCTTCCTTATATTTCCTGCATAAAGTTGCTGTATTATTTTTCTAGAAAGAAATCATTGGGGTTTAGATTGGAAGATAGCGTCAGTAGTTCTCATACCGAAACCAGGTCGAACCCCCGGTCTAAACAACCTGCGACCAATCTCGCTCACTTCGTGTGTGGGGAAAGTCAGGGAACCCGTCATCCACAACCAGATATCTAGGTATATCGAGGAACGCGAACTCTTCCCCTACTACATGATGGGTTTTCGCCCGTCCTTGTCCACTCGGGACGTCATGAAGCTTATTAAGCACCAGATCATTGATAGCAATACCAGAGACGTCAGGGGTATCCTGGCGCTGGATCTCGAAAAGGCCTTCGATAAGATTTCGCATAGGCACGTCCTCGACTCCATTTCGGACATGGGCCTTGGGGGGCAAGTTTCACGGCTTCGTCACTTCGTTCCTTCGGGGCGCCACCCTCAAGGCTGGCGATGTTACGTCTGATCCCTTTGAGCTGGGGGGCGAGGGGCACTCTTCAGGGTCGGTAATCTCGCCGTTTCTCCTTAACGTCGCCATGCGCGGCCTCTCCTCCTGTCTCTCTATAGTCGACGGCGTTAATCACGCTATCTACGCCGATCACATCACGGTGTGGTGCGACGGCGGCAGTGAATGTAGAGTCGAGGAATCTCTGCAGGCGGCATCGAGCTGCACGGAAGAATTCTTGGAGGGCACGGGCTCCGGCTATCCGCGTCCAAGTCCGAACTCCTTTTGTATCGCCTACCAGGAGGGGGGCGCATCTCCAAAGGACAGGTCCCTCTCGAGAAGGTCGACATCTCCATTCACACGGTCGTCGGGCAGGTCATTCCAAGAGTTGAGGTCATCCGCGTACAGAGCATGTTGCAAACTGGGTCCTATCCCAGCCTAGCGAAGGTCAGCAGGTACGCGGACTCCTACGAGCCCGATTGTCCGGATTGCGGAGACTCCTTCTCCACTTTAAAACACATGCTCTGGCGGTGTCCCTCGTTACGGGACAACGATCGTCTCACCACGGAAGCAGAGTGGGAGGAGGCGCTCAAGAGCTCCGACCTCGCCGCTCAGCTACGGGCCGTCCAGAGGGCCCGCGATGCTGCTTTCAGGCACGGCCTGCCCGTCCCGACGTGGGAGCGGCCCGCGGCGGCTTCTCCCCCTTAAGGAGGCTTCCAATTCGCCCCTCAGGACCATAATAAAATTAATTGTCTCTCTGTCTGCCTGTGTTTAGAGAAATTTATTAACACAGACTATGGACATGAATAACATTTCAACAGAACAGAACATGCACAGAAACGCAAAACTTTGTTACAAAGACATAGGTACACATATGTACATTACATGGTAAACAGAAAGCAGAATAAAACATGAATATGTACAGCCGCCCATTTTTTTAACCTGAACACGTGATCATCGACCGCCGAGTCTGTAAGTGCGTGTTCCGGGCGTCCTGGTGTCCGGTTCCCGGAACAGCCTAGCCGAAAATAGCTGCACAAGACTTTTAGTCGCAGGCATGCACGTATTCTCGTTCATTTCGCCGCTGTGCTCAGTTAAACGCCGCTTATCGACTGGACGGTCAACGCTCGCGCGTTCAGGTTAAAAAAATGAGCAGCTGTACTTTTTGCGTATTTATATGGCGTTTCTGCCGACACCAATCGACACATCAGCCTACCAAAACCAGGCAGGCAGAAAGATAAGTTTTACGAGTCTGTTGCAGACCAACACAAAACGGCAAGACCAGTGCCGAAGGAATTCCTCTTCACCAAGAAAGAAGAGCTCCTCCGACAAAACAGATAGCAACTCCGAGTACAATCGCTCTAGGATTGGGAAGAGAGCGCGACGGCGACGGCCTGCTGCAACCGCCTCGCAGCGGTTGCGCCAGAGACAGAAAGCACCGGCAACGATGAGAGGGCAAGCGATGCGGCCTCGAGAACCACGCCCAGATGAAACGAAGCGATTTACGCCGAGACCGCGAAATCCAACGTGCACGGCCATCCAGAAAACTCGAGCAATGACGCATTGCCTGGGAACATGCTGGTTTGTTTCCTGTGGGGAGCAGTTCGGGAATGTTGCTGACTGGACCATTCTCCACC
>JALIZH010019232.1:0-36546 GCA_030522465.1 Rhipicephalus appendiculatus
GCTGATGTCACAGTTAGCTAGCTCAGCGCGAACATATGCGCGCGCTCCATAAGTTATCGTGCTTGAGTCCACAAAGACTTGTTTTGAATATCACAAGTATCAGCTGCCTCTTATGTCAAACGTCGGGGGCACCCTTGCGAAGGTGAACCAAATCATTTCTCCAGCTCATCCGCAGCCGTGCTATATCATCTGGCAACTCTTCATCTCTGTCGACATTACGGACCCACAGCAGCTGAAACAACATATTTCCTCGTACCACGCAAGGAGCGACTAGTCCCATTGGGTCATAAACTGTCGACAGTGTCTGCAGAAGATAGCGCTTTGAATCTTGAGCCTTTTTCAGGAATGACAAGATATTTTGAGAGGCGCAAGTAAGTCTGTCGGTATCCGTGTTCCATGTCATTCCGAAGACTTTTGTATTGGATGACGTTTGTCCGCTGCTGTTAAATATAGCTGGCTCGTTTGGGTCGAATATGTCCTGCAGCTCTTGACAACTCGTTGTCCATATTCTGAGTGGCATTCCAGCGTCATTCATTATTTCCTGTGTGGTGGCGTGTAGCTCTACAGCTGCTTGTAAACTATCCCACCCAAACAGCAAATCGTCTACATAGAATGACTTCGTAAGTAGTTGTGCCACTCCGTGCTGCTCGTTGTCTACACCTGTTTTGAGGTGATGTTGAATGGTCGCTGTAGGCATGAATGAACTTGACGTCGATCCGAAGGGTACTGTTGTCATTGCCAGACCTGTATGTCGTTTTCCCTCAATGGTAACGTCGGCTTCTCAGCAAACCACAATAACCTGAAGAGATCTCTGTCTTGTGCTCTAACACCAACCTGCAGAAACGCTTTTTCTATGTCTGCAGGCAGACATTGGTACTTTGTACCAGCGAAATCGCAAGATGACTTGTAGCAGCCGAGGATTCAAGTTCGAACCGGTTTTTTTAGGCAATCATTCAGCGAATATCTGGTCTCTTGCGTGCCACGAGGCATCAAATACCCACCCACAGCTTCGTAGTGACCGAGTCCTCACGGAGAACTTCTCGGTGCGGCATGTAGTATGTACGCTCCTCATTGGGTTTCTTTTTTGGAGACTACTTCCCGTTCCAGCAGGCCCTCTTTAGTTGACAATCATCGTACAAGGCTCTGAAGGCGGTTACGCGCTCCGTGATAGTTGTCTTCAATTAGTTCTATTACAGGTTCTTTGCACGGCACTGCAACTTCGCACCCTCGATCCTTCTCGACAATATAATCGAAGAACCTGGACAACGTGCTTGAAGAAGTTAGCTCTTCCTCTGGGGACATGCCCGTAACATCCAAAGTCCAAAAGGACTGCAGATCATCATTAATCTCCCATTGCCTACGTATATCTGTTCTTAATACACATACCATCACCCTGGATGTACTTTGAACAAGCTCCTTTTCTTCATAGGTCTTTGTAGCGTCCAACCTAATATGGGCTTATTAGCCACTAGTCCTTCATTTTTTTGGCTTCTAATGACTTCGCTGGTTATGATCTTTCATATTAGGCCTGATCCAATAAGCCGGCTTATTCCAGGCTCTGCTTGCACCATAGGAATGGTAAGCTCGTCCGTTAGTATCATCTTTAGTTCAAGAAGGTTCTTGCCAAAGGAACAGTCAGTATTCGTAACTACGACATCTTGACAAATCACTGGTATCGTGATAGCTTCGATGACCTGTTCTTTGTCGCCAAACTGCCTTCTCAAGTGCAGTTCGACTATTGTACTTCGCCGTGGTTGGGAAGGTACTTCAGACGCAAACATGTTAATTGCCTGCTTCGTTTCACCCATTACTTTCAGCTGAAAACGTGTAGCGAGACTTCCTTTATAAATGAGCGCTGGCTGCCGCTGTCTAAGATTGCTCTTATGTAGCAAGCCTTATTTTTTCTGTTCCCACCCAAGAACGAAAGATTAGCAGACGTGCACCTTCGTCAAGTTGGCAAGTCGTAACGGCAGTGGACCTTTCGCTCTGATGTGACTGCGCTTCATTAACACATGCTGTCGTTGTGTTGAATTTCTTATTACCCCTTTCCTTTGCGTTTGTGTTACACATAGTTGCTGCTTGCCTTTTCTTACAAGACATGCACTGTATGCGTCTTCGACAATCTCTTGCTAGGTGTCCCGGTATAGTGCATTTATAGCAGCTCATGTTTCTGGCCAGTCTATCTTTCTTGTCTTCGAGCGTTAGAGGACCGACGCATACTTCCGTTTCATGTCTCATCGATTTGCAGAAGAATCACTCACCTTAAATTTCTGTTTTCCCGTATGTGTGTATGCAGCACAGATGCCGATGGAACATGCTTCCGGTTATAAGTGCGTTCTGACAATACTTGTGCACTTGTGTCCCTAATTACTCTCGGGTTCGATTTCAATGCGGGTAAACTGTAGCAAGCTTTCGAGCACTTGACACGATGACGCTGTTCTTTCGTTTGTAGCAAGCGATATTCGGAGCACGACTTCACTTATACGGCGCCGGCGGTGGCAATAAATGACGATCTCTTGCGGCAGTGCTTTCTTAGTAGAATGTCATAGAGCATCGCAGAAAAGCTGCTTGTCGGCACGCCGAGAGCGTCCAAACCACGCATGTTCATCTGGACTTGGTCGTATGGATTGCGCAGCTGTTGTACGTCAGATAGCAGTCTCACATTTCGAATGTATCTGAAGGCTCGTAGGTGGTATTGCTCTATTTGCCGTTTATCCCCATATCTATGTTTGAGTAGCTGGACAGCATTTCCTTAGCATGCGCTTGTAGTCGCAAATCCTCTCAAGTAATTCCGAAGGTAGTGGAACTTGCATGTCATACTTAGTGGCGCATTTGAATGCACGGTGCCGTCAAACTGCTCCCAGAAGGCCGTCTACTGCCGTATGCTTCCGTTAAGCGGTTTGATCTCCAGTCGAGGTAGGCGGGGTCGGATGTTTACGTTGCGGACATTCGCAGGAGCATGGACTGTACTTGCCGGATTTCCAGCGTCGACGGCTCTTTGCGCGCTGTTGATGTCCTCCATTCGGCATTTAAGACGTGCAAGTGTCACTACCGCTTGATCTTCGTAGTCTGCTGCTACGGCGTATTGAGACGCGAGCTCCTCCGTTGGAATGTGGTCTTCCATTTCTTCCGATATCTTCTTCAGCTTGTCATTGCTGGGTGTCAGCCGCTCCCTTAATGCGATGATTGTTGCTCTATCAACGCTGTCGCTTTCCAAAATAGCTGTCGTCTTGTTGATTGTCTTGGTATTCTGAGCGCGTGCCGATGATCTCTTCTGTTTCAAACGATCCATTGCTGCAGTGTACTCGCAGGCAACCTTCGGCTCGCGTCCACTCGTTGACGAAGCTAGACGCGGCCACCGGCAGGGCTTACCAAGCACCGACGATTATTGCTCGGAGAAATCGTTCTTCTCGGTGCTGCCATCCGTGTCGCCCATTAGCGGCAGATCCTGGGTCTTCGGCACCATATGTTATGGCGCGACATAGCCAATTCAGTGACAGACGGCAATAAAATTGAAAGCGCACTGGACTGAACTACGATCGCTTTATTGGCGACAGAGAATCAGAAGCATAAGAAAAACAGGTGCGCAGTGGCTCGCCCCTCCGCTTCCTCTTCGTCTTCTTTCCTACGTCCCGTACAGCTGTACAGCTGCAGGTCACCTAGTAAGACCGGCAGGAGTCTGCACAACCAGAGTCTCCATTCACAACCGGATTTATCCCGCAAGCTTCGCAGTCCTACGCCGTTGCTCCAGAGACGTCATCCTTGGTGTGGACTTTCTAAGCCTTCATGGCGGAATCATCAATCTGAGATGCAAGTCGATAACACTATCCTCAAAAAAGCGCTACCACCACACACGCCACCCGGAAAGCACGCCGTAAATGGGCTGGAAGACCAGGTCACCATTCCGCCTCGCTCAAGCGTCGTCGTTTCCGTCGGCACTCAGGAATCCACATACCTGGAAGGCGTCGTTGAAGGCGACCAGCACCTATTGATAAACCGTGAGATATGCATCGCAAGAGGAATTGCCGAGCTGCGTGGAGGGAAAACAACAGTGCTGCTCACAAATTTCAGTAACGAGTACAAGCACGTAAACGAAGGCAAGACGATCGCATTCATTGAAGAAATTCAGGAAGCCACCTGTGCTTTCGCCCTCACCGATTCTGCCGAATCTACTCCGACGACCCGAGCTCTTCAACCACCTTTCGACGTCAATCCTAGCCTTCCGACGCATAAGCAAGAACAGCTGAAAACCCTGCTCCAGCAATAGAGAGACTTCTTTTCCTCGTCGTCAAGAGTTCGACCGACCCCAGTCGCAAAACATCGCATCATAACAGACGAAAGTGCCAGACCAATCCGTCAGAGCCCTTAGAGAGTTCCGACGCGCGAACGCGCGGCCATAAAGGAACCAGTCGACGAAATGCTACGTGACGACATTATCCAGCCTTCAAAGAGTCCGTGGGTGTCACCCGTGTCACAAAAACGTGTAGTTTCTCCCAGGAATAGACGACGCTCTAGATCGACTCCACAACGCCAAGTACTTTTCGTCGATGGACCTCAATCGAAGTCGACGAGATAGACCGAGAAAAGACTCCTTTTATAACACCAGATGGCCTTTTCAATTTTAAGGTCATGCTCTTCGGTCTTTGCTCGGCCCCTGCGATTTTCCAGCGCGCTACGGATACAGTGTGGGCCCGCTTGAAGTGGCAGACTTTCCTTGTGTACTTGGACGACGTCGTTGTGTTTTCTTCAAACTTCGCCAAACACCTGCGGCGCCTTGAAGCTGTACTTCAAGCAATCAACAGTTCCGGACTCACCCTGAAGCCAGAAAAGTGCCGCTTTGTGTACGAGCAGCTCTTGATCTTGGGCCATCTGATCAGCAAGTGTGGAGTTCGCCCTGACCCACGGAAAACAGCGGCCATCACTGCCTTCCCGCCGCCCACCGACAAGAAGTCCGTACGCCGATTACTTGGTTTGTGCGCCTATTACAGACGTTTCGTTGAGGGATTTTCACGGATCGCCAAGCCGCTAACTCACCTCACGAAAAAGAACGGCGAATACAAGTGGGAAACAGCATAAGTCGAAGCATTTTAAGAACTTAAACGACGCCTGCAGACTCAACCGATACGTACGCACTTCGACGAAACCGCCGACACGGACATACAACACCCATACAAGCAGCGTAGGGCTCGGAGCCGCCCTAGTGCAGAGGATTGACGGACTCGAAAGAGTCATCAATTATGCTTGTTGGTCGCTATCCAAGGCGGAAGCCAACTATTCTACAACGAAAAAGGGTTGCCTTGCCATTATCTGGGCTACATCAAAGTTCCGCCCCTACCTCTACGGCAGATCTTTCAAAGTTGTGAGCGACCACCATGCCTGGTGTTGGGTAGCTAACTTGAAGGAGCCTTCAGGTCGCCTCGCACGGTGGAGTCTGCGCCTTCAGGAATTCGACATTACCGTCGTTTACAAGTCCGGACGAAAGCACTCTGACGCTGACTGCTTGTCCGGCGCCCCCGTTGACCCACCGGCGCAGGACATCCACGACGGTGGCTGCTCCTTGGGAACCTTGAGCGCCCATGACTTCGCCGAATGACAGCGAACCGATCTGTAACTCAGGGGCTTCATGGAATATCTCGAGGGCAAGGCCACCGTTGTTCCGAAAGCGTTCAAGCGAGGACTGGCGTCGTTTTCTCGCGGAACAGCGTTCTCCCGAAGAAAAACTTTTCGCCGCTTCGGGCCAACTACCTCCTCGTAGTACCATCAGCGTTAGGCCCAGAAGTTCTCGATGCTCTGCATGACCACCCGACGGCCGGACACCTTGGATTCTCCCGCACGCTTGCCACAATACAAGAAAAGTACTACTGGCCCCGCCTTACTGATGACGTCACCCACTACGTAAAGGCTTGTCGAAATTGTCAGTGACAAAAGACACCGCGGACTAGGCCAGCTCGACTTCTGCAGCCCATCGAGCCACCTCGCCGGCCGGTCCAGAAACTCCAGTGTGGACCTACCGGGGCCGTTCCCGACATCGAATTCCGGAAACAAATGCATCGTCGTAGCTGCTGGCTACCTCACCCGCTACGCCGAGACAAGGGCCCTGCCCAAAGGCAGTGCCGTCGAGGTAGGAAAGTTCTTCGTCGAGAACATTTTCCTGCGTCATGGCGCCCCAGAGGTCCTCATTACCGACCGAGGTGCGGCCTTGACGGCGGACCTAACTCAGGCAATCCTGAGGTACAGCCAGACAAGTCACCGCCGGACCACCGCCTACCACCCACAAACCAATGGCCTCACCGAGCGTCTAAATAGGACCATCGCCGACATGCTGGCCATATACGTCGACGCAGAGCACAAGACATGGTATGCCATCGTTCCGTACGTGACCTTCGCATACAACACGGCAGTTCAAGAAACGACGGAATTGTCGCCATTCAAGTTGGTCTACGGAAGGAGCCCGGCAACGACGCTCCACGCAATGCTGCCCGCTACCACCGCCGAAGACAATCTCGACGTCACCACCTATTTGCAACGTGCCGAAGAAGTTCGACAGCTCGCCCGCCTGCTTATAAAAAACCAGCAGAACATCGACAGCCGTCACTATAATCTTCAGCAACTCCACATGGAATACCAACCCGGTGACCGTGTGTGGGTCTGGACACCGATACGCCGACGTGGACTTAGTGAAAAGCTTCTTCGACGATACTTCGGACCATACAGGGTACTTCGACGTCTCGGCGAGCTCGACTACAAGGTTAAACCCGACGGCACGACGAACTCTCAGTGGCGCCGGGCACGGCCTGAGGGCGTGCATGTGGTGCGCCTGAAGCGTTTGCATGCGCGTTAAGAAACCCGTGGGCTCCAGTTTTTACTTGCTTTGACATTTTTTTTTGTATTGGATGCATGTTTTCAATTTCGTATTCTGCTTTAAGCATCGGGGCAATATTTTTAGGGGAGAAGCTCTTTAGGGTGTGGGTCTGCCCTCCTCTGTAGTAGTAGGAGTAGTAGGTAGGTAGGTAGGTAGCCACGTGTAGTGGAATGTACCCACTCCACGTGAAAAAGATGACGATGACGCAGTATAGTAGAATCTACCCACTACACGTGATAACGATGAAGTATAAGCGCGTTCCAGTATAGTGGAATGTACCCACTACACGTGATAAAGATGACGATGACGCAGTATAGTGGAATGTACCCACTACACGTGATAACGATGACGATGACGCTGATGACCATGAAGTATAAGCGCGTTCCAGACAACACATTCTCTTTCTGCCATGGATGAAAACGATGGAGCTTCGCCCACTCATCATCATTGACTTCGTGGATATGGCGTGATCTATTTTAGAGGGGGGGCATTGCCACTGTTGCTAATTTGTTGTACTCACTTTAAAACCACAAAGACTGTGAGCAATGCTCGGGGCAGATCGCGCCTCATTGTTCGAGAAGCTTCACGTTTGTAGTATATCGTTTTGGTATGATTGCGCGCAGGAGGCGAACGCTGAAGATTATTCCAGTTTTCGCGACCACCAGTCATAAGGCTGCAAAGTTCGACGCATGATGTTTGAAAAACGGCGCGTCACAACGATCATCTGATTATCGACGACCGACACTCTGTTCGCCGCTATCATTGTGCAGTTTGTTTTGCTGTAGCCTGACTTTCCTTTTCTCGACCGCAAGTTCGGCCCAATAACGAGTTTCATCTTGGACACGCCGCCTACTGCCTTGATCTACGTCCCGACCACGTGACAATATAAGCCCTTTATGTTGCTATCTCGTTCCTTCATCGATGTGAAAGATTTTACGAGTTCAACATAATGTGTTCAATTTATTATTGCCGTGAATCCTTCTAATGGGAGAGCGTGTTCGTCAGATTGTCAAAAGACGGATTTCATTCGCTGCTCCTCTGTGTATTCTGAAGTAGACGATAGCCTATGAATTTCTTTGACTGTTTGAGTGATTGAGGGATTGAATAATTGAAGGGCCGTGCAAAGAACAGGCAGCAAAGGCAAGCTTCATAAAACCTTATAGTTGTTCAGTTCGAAAAATATTTTTTTTTGCTTAGTACAAAAAAAGTTGTTTGAAACTTTCATTTGTTATTACTGTCAAATTGCACTGCACAACGATGTATACGGTATATATTTACAAGGAGCACTACTCTACGAAAATTAGGCCGTATATGGGCCAAACTTGTTTTTCCCAAACATGTCGCAATTTTTGTCCCAACGGTTTTGCCTAAAGCAGTTATGCTGTATTTTATTATTCAAGCATACCTGCTGAATTTTGACCATTCCTTATGCTAACTTGTATATACCATAATCTCTATTATTTCTCACAAAGGAAAAAAAAAGCGTTAAACGGACAGAATTTCGTTAACTGAAAGGTGTTTCATCTTGATAGAAAAAAAAAGTAAGTTTCGCCGCAAGGGTGAAGCACTGAATGCGATAGGAACCAATCGCATTGCCATACCAAGTTAGGTTAGCAGCCATCTCGTTTGAAGCTGATCTCGTGTAACACTACAAAACGCTGGCTTGAGGGAATACGGACGCTCAAAGGAGAGCATATGTTTCCGATTATTTTGCCGTATTAACGCGCAGCGGTGAGAGCACAGCACGTAGAACGGTATAAGAGCTGTTTGCTGTTGTCTGCCCAGATAGCGCATGCGCCGGCGCTGTGAACCGCCATCTCGCAGTCGCTTCTCGAGCGACGCAGCCCACCTGCCCTGATCATGGCTTGCCCTGATCATGGCTGCCCTGATCATGGTAAAACGCTAGAAACCCGTCGAACGTGTCCATATAACTGCTAAGGCAAAAACAAGGCTAAGTCAAACAAAAATAAAAAAAGCGTCTTCGTTGGTATCATGACTGAGCGTCCGCATTCAATGCGTTTGGTACGGGGTTCGATTTCCCATAACGACCGGAAACCAACCAGTTTTTCCTAGGGGGAAAGGAGTACACCAATCTGGTTCTCGGTTGTTTATGGGCGCTAAACGGGAAAGGTAGACCCATACGCCTGGAAGCACTTTGACCCACCACAGCATTGCTGAAATAGTCGAGCATCTGCCGTCGCTGTGCAAGGCAGAGAATTGCTGCCGTCGTGTGCATACCGCGAAAATAGGTACAAGCGCGCTTCCAGTGTGGTGCTCGGCAGAAGGAAGTACGTAGAAGTTTGGTAGGGTGGCATGGGACTGCCAGAACCAACCGTAAAGTCAACCTTTCAGTTTAACCAACTGATTAAAAAAGTTATATATATATATATATATATATATATATATATATATATATATATATATATATATATATAGTTTGCTCTTGAGTGTAATAGTACCCTGCCGGTATGGTTTCGTAATAATACAATACACTCAAAGCAAAAAAGTCTTTTGCCTGTTTTTTGAGGGTTCTGACTTGCCACGTATATGACGCTCTCTAAACAGGCCCGCCAACTCTCTTTGAGAGTCATTATACTCTCTTTTGAGAGTCGTGTGACTTGCAAGACAATTAACGAGCCTCTTTAACGAGTCACATACTTGGCAAGTCAGGATTATCTGAAAGGAGTCACACATACTCTCTTCCTGCAAACAAGGACACAGGAGAGGAGCATAAGGCTGAAGACGTTTCTGTTGTTTTAAATTATTTTCTGATGTCCTTGTTTGCAAGCCTAACTTGTTTTATCATGTTCTGTAGGAGAAGTCAAGACCAGCACGCGAAAGCTATTCGTTTTTAGAGCGCGGCTACCGTGGGCATTTGGACGTCAGAAGGGAAAAAAATATTTGTCAACATGCCTCAAAGTACATGACTGAGCACTAACATAGCGACTTTAGAGTCGGAAGTGTCTATGAGTGTTCGCTCATGACAAGGAGTGGTAGACAACGTCTCAGACAATCGCTGTTCTCTAGATTTTTCTGGTATTATTACAAGCGCGTATGGGCTGCCCGAAAGTCAGTGCGCAAGAGGCAATTTTTTTGCGAATATAATGTGGTATGCTCAGTAAGCTATCAGTTCTGGGTCTACCGCTACTACCCTGAATTGCCGCGTTGCCTTACTTTTGTATTGTGTTATTTCCAGTCCGCTCAAATACCCCAATAAGCCCGTAAATTGACATAGTGACATAAAGTTCAAAACGATTCCATCCAAATGGAGAATTCTACCCTCGGTGACTTTTCCTGCAAATACAATCAAACCTTGTTAAATAAGATTCGTTTATTTCCAACTTACAGTTAATTCGACCTGACGGCCCGGTCAAAGCACAGCTCTGTTGATTTCTGTGGGGGCGAACTCAGAATAATTCGAACACGTCGGCATCCACGACATTTAATTTGAACTTCGAGCCCATGGTTTTCATCGCTCATCGCAGAAGCGCAAGGAAGCGCAATTTACTGATTACTTTAATTGCGTTAACTCTGCCATGTAAATAAAAACGCTTTGGAGCATAAATGGAGTCATATATTAAGGCTCACTGCTTGTTTCTGGCTTAACACTGACTGATAAATTAATTCCGCTCGCTGCAGAGCTCCATGAACTTAATTTACGAAATCACCTGCCACAAACGTGTAGCAGCGCCCAGTTCACGATAACGAGCCCAGAGGTGGCTTCTTTGGATCATGCCCGCGCAGTGTGGTGCGATGTCCGTTCATCTTAGCGCCCGCACGCAAAATATACCTCCGCCTAATAATTCGAACAATTTTATATTCCCCTTTGTTCGCTTTAACGAGCTTTTACTGTATTCCTTACGTTATCAATTTATTGGTGGTGTAAGCAAACATTAATGATCTCATGATAAAAGTGGTGAATTGCAGCAATAGTAATGGCACGGCGCCTGATCACTTTCCATGACATCTAAGTATTCTTCTAGATTTGTGTTCAATAAAAAATTACTGAAAGGTAAATTACACTCCACTCAATTTGACTTATCTTCCCTATGTCACATTCAAGGTAATACGTGCCAAGACGCGCAATACTGTGAACAGAAATGCAATTCACACGAAGATGTCCACAGGGGTTTCTGCACCGACGGCGACACCCCTCAGTGTTATTGCTACTACCTGTTCCCCTTCTGGTAAGTTCCGAGGCTGAATAATTATTTATTCTAGCGTGAGTGAGAAACTTCATATTTGAAGTGTTTATTAATGGCGAGAAACGTGCCGCAGAAAAATGACACAAACATTCTTGATGTTCGTGAAAATACGTCAATTAGGAAAATAGGTGTCACACCATGAGGCTTTGATGATTTGATGACAGCACCACTTTGTTTTGATATGTGTGGATAGATGCGCCTTAAAATATGTATGTATTCACGGAAGATGGTTTCAAACTGCGCGTCGTCATCGATTCCTAAACCTCTGAATATTTTGCGGCTTACGCGCTAAAGAAAAATTGGTGTGGACAGCACTCGCCTGCATGACCCATGCAGTGTAGAGCAGCAGGTGACCGCCGCTGAACACAACCAAAACAATAGAAAACGAACAGGCGTGGAACTAGGGAATAAATTACTTCTTCAAAGGAGCTTGACAGACTTTGACGTAGCCGTTTCTTTTTTCGGGCACAGGCTCGCATAGCAGGAAGACACTTTATTGGCAGGACGGTAATGTGCACCACAAGAACAGAAATACAAGAATAGTCAAAACTTGTTCGATATATTCTGCTGCCTCAAGGCTCAACAGACTTGGTTTTCGTATGGTGTTGGAGTTAACACCGCTATAACTACTTTGCCTGATCATGCGTCTTTTCTCATCTAAGGGTACTATTCGGAGCAATCACACTCAAGAAAACGACCATGATCTCTGTATTGCAGATGGCGGCATGCTCGGGCCGCCAAAGTCAATCATATCTGTCGCAGTAACGAAGACATCATTCAGTGAACTTGATCGAGCTGCGAACGGTAACAAAAGTATCATGCTTCGAAAAGGGAATCTGTAGGGGTGTGCGAATAATTCGGTTCGACTTTCGAATAGCTGGTATTCGAAGTTTCGAATATTTTCACAGGACGACTATCTAAAACGCGAAAAAAGGCCAGTGGTGCTACTTAGTTAGGATGGGGCGGCTAAAACTAACCCTAGCGTCGTTAAAGCAGGCTTTTGTTTCAACGCAGCTTCAAAATTGCCAGCCATGCTCGAAGCCATCGAAATGTTATGGCTCCAGCAAATGATGCCATGTAACAGTCTAGGAGACTGCCCAACTACTAGCATCAAAGAAAAAAAAGCCAGTAAACTAAGCTCAGACCTCGTAGTCTGAGGCTCAAGAATACTTTAATCAGCCCTCTTATCCCAAGAAAGGATGATCATTTGAAATACTCGAAAAAAGCATGCAAGTGCAATTTATCCAGGTATCGCCAAAATTGGTTTGTGATGCATGCCTTCCCGTTCATGCTACCGAGTTGCCCAATGAGCGCATGCTTTAATCAGCAACAAACACCGTAACATCATGGCGAGATAGTCTGAAGCCAGGTGATGTGCAACAGCTTGTGTTTCTGCATGACAATTTGTAATTTTTCAGTAGCAGTCACTCACAGCGTTATGCGCTCGAGGATATGAGAATATTTCATTTCTTTGTTCATTCTTTCATATTTCCATATAATCTTTGTATTCGATATTCGATTGGGGTTGGATTGAATAGGTGCAATAACTGTGATCGGTGAGAGAGCGAGTACTGAGAAAGGGAAAGAAAGAGAACGAAAAACCTTGTTGAGGCGACATTCGAAGCCTAGATTCCACCATCCGAAGGCGAGTGTCATAACTACTCTGCTTTCCAGGCATGCAAGCTGATCATGGCTTTTTTTTCTACTCTATAGTAAAGGGAGTGGGAAAGTACCTACCAACACTGCTCTCACGCAGCCTTGCACGACTAAGTGCAAACTGAGCAAATTTATTTTTTGGGAGAATACAGATTTTTAATAAGAATGTTCTGACAGTAAGGCTGCTGTCGTTTCAACACGCAAATGTTTTGTTGAAGTGAAAATACCCTGCTGCAATTAAGTAACAAGAGCTTGTTAATTTACAATTAATCATTTACTTGAAGGAAGTTATTAATATTAGAATGCTGTAGTGTATGACAATTTATCGGATGCCTATTTTTTTCAATATGACACAAGTTGCACGTGATGTAACATATTCATCGTTGAATTTCAAGGCCTTTATGAAAACTGACTGAGCATTACGTTTGCGTAAGGAAAAAAAAACACTTTTAACACCTGTGCATGTGCATGGCGCTCCCTGCAAGTTTAAGCCTCGGTTTTCGAGAGTATCAATTTTTGTAAGAAGTAGTGACACCCTAAAGCGCGAAACCATGGAAGCGTGCTACTTTAAAAGAAATGAGGTATACCTGAAGTGACACATCCGCTGTTCTGTGTAGTGATGAGTTTAGTTTCTTCCCATGTTTTTAGATGAAATGGTGTTTGTTATTCTTCGTATCGCGTGTATTTTGATGAGTATATCAGGCAATGCACGTGCGCATGGATGCTACGGCTATATACCGGGTGCTTGAATAAACGTGTTCAAAACTCTCATAAGTCAGGAAAATGCGATAGTCAGGAAATTCAGAAAATTACACCATCTCTCGCTAAAGGGCACCATGTGTAGATGCGAAGCAGCGGGCGCTAACGCTTACACTGGCGGCGGCGTTGACGCTGGTGGACATCGCGGCGTTGCGCGGGAGACAAACCTGGGGAGGCGCAAAGCAGGCAGTGATGGACGGGTGTTTCCTACTGGAACATGCCAATCGCTGCTAAAGGGCAATGAGAGACAGACGATTCCGATTGGACTCAGAGAACCGCAGTCCGCTTTTAGTTAACGCGCACGCTGCGAATTTTTATTGTTGAAGAACGCACAGGAGAAATCTCCCACCGGCACCACCTTGCAGGTCGAGATCCAGTGCCTATATATATGGGGTGGCCAGTGAACGTTTGTGCAGCTCGAGCAGTCGGTTTTTTCAATCAAGAAACTCGCTAGCAGACGCTGCCTGCGTCCGCGTTGCGAGGCGAGAGAGGGGGCGAGCGTAGGAGAGGAGAGAGAGAGGGAGGGGACGCGCATGCCCAATGAGGGTGTAAACGCCGCGGGAGGGATGCTTAGAGGAGAGAGGGTGTAGCGTAGGAGAGGAGGTGTGGGGAGAGGGTTTGCGCATGCGCAGTAAGGGTGGTCATGACGCACACCACCACCGGATCGAACTCCGCCATAAGCTGCTTCGCATCTAAAAAAATGCGTACTGTTTCTTATTTTCTTTTTCTCGCGGGCGTGTTCCGCTTCCAATGTTGTTCCTAGAACTCAAGGCTTCAAATAGGGTCGTGTCCAAACATACACCTGGGTGGACATCTCCACACACAATCACAAGATGCTCCGGCTTTCCCTTAGCTTCTCCACCGCATGTGCATTGTTCTTCCTTACCGAATCTCCCATAGTAACTAGGCATTATAAGGCAATCCGATCTCGCTTCAAACATTAAAGCGCCTCCACTTCGATTATCATAAAATGCCTGCCACCTTATTTTGTTTTTTGCCCTCTCATTAGTTACTCAGGACCGGTTTGTATTCCGTGTGTACAGTCCCATCTGTGGTGAAGCCGCTAAACTCGATTCGCCATCTTTTGTTGGGCGCGAAAACGGAACCATTAGCAAATCGCAGCCTCTCAGGTGCTTTTTATCTTCGTTCTGCAGTGACTTCCCAATGTTTCGTGATCTTCTCGGACAACGAGAGAGCCGTGACAAGCCGAGAACAAGATAACAATACTTTTAATCGAATGTATCATTTAAGTAACCAATGAAAAAGAAAACACTGGTGGGGACCTGTTTATCAACCAGATGGACACTACGCGGGAAAAAAATAATTTTGGGGTTGTTGCCCCAAAGCAACAGTGGGCATCAAAGGGTTAACTTGTTTACGGCGGACTATGCATTCACGTGCCTATGCCGTGTTTCTTTCGAAAGAACTATGAACAAGGTATTCCGAAGGGTGCAGAGATACCTGTTGCTAAATAAATGTGCCGCGTAACAGATCGTTCCACAGATCAGGCAGATACAACGTGGTTTCGATATCTGATGCGTGTTTTTGATGCGTGTTCATAATCGCAGTGGGAAGTACAATGCAGATGTATTGCAGCTGCTACAGGGTTATCTTAGACGTTTGACTATCACACGTCGTCTCCAACGAAACCCGCCGCGGTGGTCTAGTGACTATGGTCATCGAATGCTAACCTGGAGGTCGCGGGGACCAATCCCGCATTGCATTTTCTATGGAGGCAAAAATGCTCGAAGCCGTGTGCATAAATTAGGTGCACTTTAAAGAACCCCAGGTGTTCGAAATTTCCAGAGCCCTCCATTTCGACCTCTCTGATAATCATATCGGGGTTCTGGGACGTTAAACCACAAGAATTATTATTAAATATCCTCTCCAATGAACACTTCTCATCAACGCTTACCTCACTCAGATTGAACGCACGCACGCCACTAGGAAAACACTGTTCGGCTATTGCGAAGCGGTGCTTCTCCTGCAGCTGCCGTCAAGATCAGTTTATAAGCGCGCAGAACTCCGATATTAAGTTCTAGTCAATTTTTACAGCGAAAGCTGTTATGAGATCACAACAAGGGTCGTTCTTGCGCCGTAGTTGTCCGCCGCCGCCGCCGCCGATGTCCGTAACCAATATCGCACGAAATAAGAAAAAAAACTAAATAAAAAATCACCTATGACAGATTGGGAATCGAACCCGGGTCCTCTGCGTGGCAGCCCAGCATTCTACCACTGAGCTACGCCACTGCTTGAAACTGCGGTGCAAACTGATCTTATGCAGGCTTCATGTCGTGTAAGAAATCGCGTTAACGTGTGTTGTAAAGCGTTTTAGAACAGTAAAGTAACAACCAGGCGTCACACAATACGAATTGCGTAACGAGTGGGTCGTTCAATGGTCCAACCCATTACAAAATGGCATAATTCCTCATCGTCGTCAGCCGCACAAGCAACAGAGTGCACATAATGCGTTACAACACTCTAAGCCGAAATCCGGCAAATTTGGACTAACTGCAGTCGTTAAACCAACGGATAAACGGTTCGTCCAACAGGGAGTAAATGCGTGACAGTGCGTGTCGTGCGCAAACGCCCGGCAATGAAGGGACCAACGGGGAGAGTAACTGCGCGCCGATTGCCTGCTGCCGCGCTGCACTGCTCGGCCCTGTCGGCTAGCACGAAAACGAGTTATATCGGTTGTACGCCAGAGTGAAAGCGAAGCACTATTCAATGAATCGAAGCTTTTATAAGAGGCAAGTTCAACTCGCGCCGGCGCACACAGCGAGCGGATGAGTTCCAGCACGTTTCTTCCCTATCGAGCTGCCGGCACTGCCGGGCCCAAACAAGTGCAAGCCTCCGAGCCCGGACACCGCGGATAATACGTTTCAACGTGCCGAATTAGGAAGAACTACGAAGAACACCGACAGCGCTAATAAAAGTAAGCTGTTCGTCAGCGGTCCAGATCCAGCTTTCGGGGACATTGAATGATCAGCGCTCCTAGCGGCCACTGCTGGAAGCTCTCCCCCGTTTTCAAAGGGACAGAGTCATTTTTCGACGATAAAAAATCGTAGAGGCTCAATTTCCAAAACTTCTTAAAGGGGCACCTTCTAGGAGCTGTACCGCACTTAACAAATGCAGCATCGTTAACATCGGGACTTCACATTCTGTTCCCACGACGACTAAAGTTTAAACAATGGGGTCCTATGGAAGCGGCCGAAATCACGCCTCGTTTTTCGGGACAAAAACGGGCCGTCTGAAAAAACTAGACGGAATCCTGCAAATTTCCCGGAGATCTGAGTAGTACGGAGACGAAGCTTTCATTTGAGGCAGCAATCATGTTTCTGTGGGAAGAAAAACACGTTCCAAAATGAAGTTTTCTACAACACAGTCGCGTCTTCGACTCGCGTCTTCGACCATTGTATCCTGATAAGACCCATTTTACCGCCCCCGACCGGTGTGTGTTGTGGCCTAGATGGTTGAGCGCCTGTTCTAGCGACTCGCGCGCGGTGAATGCGGCACGGGTTCGAATCGCAGTAATAATTTTCTTTTTTTTTTTTTTTTTTTTTTTTTTTTTTTTTTTTTTTTTTTTTTTTTTACAGAATTGCTGTCAGTGGTTACGGTGCTCGGCTGCCGGCCCGAAGGGCACCGGTTTGATCGTGGCCGCGGCTCTAGCATTTTCGAACGAGGCGAAAATCCACTAGTACTTAGATTTTGATGCTGTACGTAGATGTAAATTCACGTTAAAGAACCCCAGGTGGTCGAAATTTCCGGCACACTCTTCTGCCGCGACAGGGAATGGGGGGACGCCCGCTAAGCGCTAAGCGCGTGCTGTAGGACATCATTTTTTCCAGTCCAGACCTCATCTACGGCGCGGCTCATAAACATATCGTAGTTTTGGCGTCTAAAGTTCCAGCAATTAATATTACTAGTGCGTCATTGCTGAAGATTTAGTTTCTTGTTTTTTCGCTAAAGTGTTGCAAGCAGAATCTTTGCTACAGAGCCGGTTTCGCTTCTAGATATGGAGCAAGTAAAGTTCTCATGTTTTAGTATTTCTTATTA
The DNA here is from genome assembly GCA_030522465.1 of Rhipicephalus appendiculatus. NCBI lineage: Eukaryota > Metazoa > Arthropoda > Arachnida > Ixodida > Ixodidae > Rhipicephalus > Rhipicephalus appendiculatus. The sequence goes on from JALIZH010019232.1 coordinate 17,539, forward strand.
CGCAACCCATTATCTAAACAACAAAGGAAGGGGAACCAAGGGCCTATTTCAGTTAACCACAGCCTCAATAAGGCAACACATATTGAATCCAAGGAAAGCATGATAGAAGCTATTGATAGTGTAATGAAGCGTTTTAAATAAGCACTATACTATTGGAGACTGAGCAGCAATGGCAGAACCAGCGCAAAGCTCGCGTTGCCGAATCGTCTTCTTTTCTTTCTACATAAGCAGCGTTCTCTGCTTCTGCAAGCAGTGCCGCTTTTAGAGAGTTTTAGAACAGCGTACGCGAAGCTTTGCGTTTGCGTTGCGCATGCGTCGTACGCTAGCCTCTTGTGGGCTCCCGTTAAGTGACGAACGCTAACGCTACGCCCGCAATGCCGGCAAGCTTTGCGTGCGGTGTTCTAAAACTCTCTGTTTACTTCCCTTCCGAAACAGAGCCATCCTGGCGAATTACAGGCAGTATACCACGGCACTGAGATAGTAAGGCTTTAGCAGGTCCATTGCGCAATCTCATGCCTCGACATTGTTGATTACTAGATTAGAAGAAAGCTCAAGTGGCTTGACGCTGGACATCAAGTACGCGGCTTGTTAGACCATACGGGACGGGCCGCGGTACTTCGAAAGAAGTTTCGTTGACCGACCGGGGCTAGCTCAAGGAATACAGAGCCACACAAGTTGATGATAACCTTGGCCGTTTATCCACACAAGTCAGTCCCGGGAATACGACGCTAAAAGGCTTCGAGACATCTCGATGGTGTATTTGGCGCTGCTTGCCATAAGCGGAGTGACATCGGGCACTCTGGCGACCCTCTTCAGCGCTTAGCAGCTTGGGAACTGCCGTCGACTCACTCACATAAGCGTGGCAAGGAGGTATTGCGCATAACGTGCAGGAGGGCTCGAGTCCTTATAGGTAGAAGACAGGAGAGAGTCCTTTCGTGGTCTGCGTAGCAGTGTTTTGGGCGTACGTCACGAAGAGAATGACACGGTTCCAGTCTTAGTAACCGGAAGTGACGTACATTGTCAGCACATCACCTGATGTTCGATTAAATATTTCTGTTAAACCATTCGTTTTATAATTGTAAGATGTGGTCGTGTGGTGAAAGACCTTGCATTCCTCTAGAATTTCTTGACGACGACCTGAAATACACGTCCTTCAGACGATGCGCGGCTCACGTAGTGCGCCGTGCTGTAGAATGACGTGGTGTGAAATGAGAGGCAACATTGCTAGCCGATGCAGATGGCAATAGTGAAGTATCTGCTTAGCGTGTAATCGATGGCAACAATTATCTGTCGGTTGGCAGCAGGAGTGATGGAAAGAAGTCCATACAAATCAACACCGGCGAAGTCCAAGGGACGGAGAGTGCAAGTCAGTGGTTGTTACGGAGCAGGGAAATGGCAAGGGGGATTCGTGTGGCGCTGCGCGCGCAACAAATGTAGCGGTGTAAGAAGCGGTACATTCTGCGTTGATAGTAGCAGAGCTGGAGGAAAGTGCAAATCTTCAACCCTTCGGCATGTGCACACTGTGAGTCAGCGTTTAAGGTGGCGCATATGTCTTAACGTAGATGGCGCGGAATAAGAGCGATTTGCGTCCATCATAGAGGTAGTTGTGATGGTCGATCAACTGTCACGACGAATGAAATGGTGTGTTTGATGACTTATTTCTCTAGGGATGGTAGGTGACGTTGCTTCACGCAACAAGACCATAGGGGAAGCAACGCAGGGGTTTTTGCGCCACTGCACAGGCATGTCGGTGACGGTTACAGCGGGAACGCGTCGTAGATGGACAAGAAGACCGCCGCTAGAATGTGTATTGATCGGCGGATGCAGGGGGGGGGGGGTTACGGGGTTCAACCGTACTTTATGTATGCTTGTGCGTGCTTTGGTAGGTGCATGGCTGGCATAAACAACCAGGGTTGCCGTTGGGTGTGACACGAAAAGGCGCCAGAACTCACGCCAAAAGTAGCCAAAGCAGCCATGACATTTGATCCTATCGCCGAATTTCTCGCCAAACAGAACAGAAGCGCTATTATCAAGTCTTTACTATTGATGAATAAATAAAACTATTTTGAATAAGTAAAACCACAAGTTTAAAAAAAGAGCCATGGCGCCAACTGGAAATTTTCGTCGCCAACGGGGTCCAAAAGTAGCCACTTTGGCGCAAAGTAGCCACCAACGGCAACACTGTAAGCAACAACTAACTCGTCAAATCCGCGTTTACGCTGGGCAAGCACAGCGCCGAACACAACGCCGCTAGTGTCCTTGTCAATTTCATTTTGGGTGCTCTCAGCTTTTCTTTCATAATAAACTTCTCTCTCTCATATGGGGCGAGCAAATCAAAATGTCGCAAGATTGGAGGCGAAGTAAGAATTCATCGGAGTTTTCTGGATGCATCGCCACATGTGACTTCGCTCAAAGGTCGCAGCCGCAGCGGAGGTCTGTGAAATGCGCTATAATTGCGGGGAAGCGGCGAATGAAACGTGTAAAATAAAATCAAAGGCATAGAGAGCTGCGAAGGTATTTCATTGCCAGTTTAGGAAACGAAGCAGCAGCACGAAGTGTCGTGGGATCCGGAAGGACGCCATCTCGGAAGAAGACGGCCCAGAATAAGCAGCTTTCGTACGCCAAAGCAACACTTCTTTAAGTTTACCTCAATGCCATTAGAGCTGATACTAGTGACGACAGCTACGTCCTTTTGTAGATGTGTTGAAAGCCGTCTGAAAATATCAGAGTACCATCCAGGTAGTAGAGATTCGTCTGCCACTTGAAGCCGCGAAGGATGCCGATCATGCGTTCAAATGTTTCAAGCGCGTTGCACAGCCCGAATCACGTCACAATAAATTCATATAAGCCATCGAATCTAACGAAGGCTGGTTAGCGGTGGTCAAGTTCAGCCATCGGGCTGCAAGCAGCCGGAGCGCAGGTCCAACGAATAGAGAGAGAGAGAGAGAGAAAAAAAGCTATGCTCCATGCCAGCAGTCGCGGCGTCGTCTATTAGTGGCTATAGGGATAGATGTCCTTACGTGTGATGTTGTTCAGCAAGCCATAGTCTACGCAAAAACTAGGCAATTAAGCCGTCTTTTTTTTTTTTTTTTTTTTTTTTTTTTTTTTACAATATCGATCGGTGAGACCCATCGGCAGTTCGAGGTCTGTATGACGCCGTGTTGAGCCGTGTCACGGTGGTCCCGCCGCGACACTTGCCACAACTTTGAAGCGGTATACGAAGTAGGCTTCGCACGTCATCGGCACCGAGCCGGCTGGCCGGGCCGGCGCCCGGTGTGAGTGCGTTGCGGCACAGGTGGAAGAAACGTCGCACAGAATTTGTTTCGCGGAAAATAATGTCTTCTGGATTAAAGTACAGTTCAAACTCTGTCTTTCTCCCCATGCGACAATCATCGTCAAACATTTAACATGAAGGCGAGTGCCGATACAAATCATCGTGCGGCCGGCGGTGTGCACAGTAAACAACCGTGCTTGCGAGCGGTCTCGTCGTTGTAGTTATACATGTATATATATATACAGATCACTGCGTAATACGCCGCGGACAGTGAACACCCACCTATTTTTCCTTTGTGTCTAAAATAACGACGACGAAAATTGCTCAGGAAACGCATGTTGTGATCGCCAGGGGGTCGAAAGTACAGCCGTGCTCCTCGTAAGCCTAGTGGCGTTATCGTCAAGTAGACGACAGCGGCATCGACGGGCGCCTCACTGCTTCGCCGGCATTCCTGCATAAGCGCCGCTGCTATGTTAGTGCGTGTGGAGTTGTGCACCAGCACCGCCAGCACTGCTAACGCTGGTTCTGCCTACACGATCGAGTTCCAGCTGATAATTCGAATTCACTGACTGAAGGGGCGTTCGAGATTACGCGGATTCAGATTAAAAGATCGCTGTTCTTCGGTGCTACGAATAAGCCCACGTAAGTTTAGACGTACTGCGCTGTCAGTGTTTATTGTTTTATTACGCCGAACAGAAGTCTCCCACCGGCACTACATGGGAGGTCAAAACACTGTGCCTATATATATCCGATGGCTGGTTTTCGGCTGTGTAGCGCGGGCGGGCGGGGTTTGCGGTGTTTCACTTTGAGATGTCATTGTGTGTGTGTGTGTTTGTGCGCTTGTCGCAATAACTACGGTCTCCAATGCTGATTAAGTTGGAATTACCATGAACTATACCGACTAGTGCAAGGGCGCCATTTTTTTTCGATTCGTCCAGACGGTTCAACTGTTAGTCCCCCTGGAGCATTCTACGCGGACCAACATTTAAACCAAGTGGAGTAAATGCTAGGGGGTAACAGTTGAACCGCTGTAGTTACTCCCGCAGTTGGTCCAAAAATGGTTCAAAATCTGTGGCAGCCCAGTTAGTCCCCTGAAGGACCAATGTCATACCCCCTTTTGGTCCTTTTCGGCTTATAGTGAAGTGTGTAGCGGGTACCGCGCTTTTCCGAAGAATGAAGAATATTGGTATAGTAGACGCTTCCCCACTACACAAAAATTATGATGATTTATGACGTAGTGGGTACCACGTAAGTGCGCTTGTAGTAGTTGCCCCAAGAGTGTTTAAAAAAGGCTCTTGAAAGGCCGCCCCTTCCAGCTTTCGCTGTGACTGTGCTGCGCGTTCCGCGCAGGCCTGGCGGTTTTTTTTGCAGCGCAGTAACGTCTGCTGACCGTTCGTTGGTGGATGTCTTAGACCGAAAGCTGTGCCAACGACTGCTGCTCAGCCGCTGCGTGGCCTCTTCTTAGGGAGCCGTGAGTGGACCATGGCGCGGCTCTGCCCAACAAAAAATTGCGGAGGCGCCAGTGTCGCCGGAGCACCAGGCAGTATGAGCTTCCCGTACATGCTTTTTCTGAGGCGGCAGGCATCATAAAATGGTTGAAGACTTCATATAGGACAGTAATTAGGAAATTAATTAGCTTTTCAATTGGTGGAGCTAGCTGGTTAAGTCAAATGCGAGAATTGAAGTTGTTCATGCGAAGAAACCATTATAGCTTTGAGATTTAGAAAAAAAATTACACCATCTCCCGCTAAAGGGAACCATGTGTAGATGTGAAGCAGCGGGCGCTAACGCTTACACTGGCGGCGGCGTTGACGCTGTCGCTCATCGCAGCGTTGCGCAGGAGAGAAAACTGGGGAGGCGCAAAGCAGGCAGTGATGGAGCAGTGTTTCCTACTGGAACATGCCAATCGCTGCTAATGGGCAATGAGAGACAGATACTCCGACTGGACACAGAGACCCGCACTCCGCTATTAGTTAACGCGCACGCTGCGAATTTTTATTGTTCAACAACGCACAGGAGAAATCTCCCACCGTCACCACCTTGAGGTCAAGATCCATTGCCATATATACGGGGTGGCCAGTGAACGGTTGTGCAGCGCGAGCAGTCGGTTTTTTCAACCAAGAAACTCGCTAGCAGACGCTGCCGGCGTCGGCGTCGCGAGGCGAGATAGGAGGGGGTGCGTAGGAGAGAGCGGACGCGCATGCGCAGTGGGAGTGTGGACGCCGCGGGTAGGTATGCCTATAGGAGAGAGGGGGAGCGTAGGAGAGGAGGGAGAGGGGGGACGCGCATGCGCAGTGGGAGTGTGGACGCCGCGGGCAGGGGATGCCTAGAGGAGAGAGGGGGGAGCGCAAGAGGGGAGAGAGGAGGGGAGGCGCATGCGCAGTGAGGGTGTGGTTGCCGCGGGGAGGGATGCCTAAAGGAGAGAGAGGGGGAGAGGAGGTTTTTTATTTTAATTTTTTTGAAAGGGTTTGCGCATGCGCAGTAAGGGTGGTCACGCCGGCACACCACCACCACCACCGGATTAAGCTTCGCCATAAGATGCTTCACATCTAAAAGCGGCCTATAGCAATTATTGTGGTGTAATGGAATTCAACTGAATTAAACGGCAAAACCGAAACAGAAGCACCGATGAGCGCAACAAGCAGACAACCAAAATGAGGGCAGTACACATGCCAACGATTAGAGAGGTGTAATTATTCCGCGTTCGTTAATGTGCGTCACCAAGGGCGCTATAATTGCAAGCGCAGCACGCACACCCACACAACGAAGTTCGCTTATGGTTGATATAACGGCGCTCACTAATTTTGGACGCCTCAGAGGAATATGGAAGTTGTGCTCTTCCGCTTTTCGGTTTTGATTTCGCCGATGAAGTACGGTGAATTTCTTTACTTCACAACTATTACTAGAGGCTGCTTTTGGAAAATCGCAATCGCAAAGGTGCGAACGACTTCACTTCTCCCAATCCAATAATTAAAAAAGTTAATTGTGATTTTTAATTGTCTCTAATCATGTGTCTAGCGTTCTTAACACGCGTGCGGCTACAGAAGAAGGAATTCTGAAGGCATCAAAGAAATATCGAATTATCCTGATTTGTGAGGATTTTGGACATATTTCTTGATACACCCTGTATGTTGCTGCTTTTCGGATATAAGGTTAGTTTCGAGTGACGACCTTTCCTGTTCTGTCTTGCATCCTTCCTTGATGAAATGCGCCTGTTTTTGTATTTCAATAACGTCAAACGCGGCAGTGCTACCAGCCGCGAGCGCGCCACAAATTTCAAGAAATAATCTTTTCTCCTCATTTCAACATTATCATCCCCGCAACGTTCACCGCGACGTCCACTTGATGTCTTCTCTTGATATAAGACACCTCTCTGCTACTCGCAGGCACGGGCGTTTGCTGCTCTTCCTCCTCGCACGATGATGTCGTGCATCCGGCCAGGAGGAGAGATGGCCCGACAAACGGAACATAGGGGAAGGAAAGAGTGAAACCAGCGAAGGCCTCTTTTGTATCATGACACGCGTGTAACTACGCTATTGCGGCACCGTTTCAAAAAATTATCTCGGCTACTTGTTCGTTGCAGACTCGTGCACAGTTGCAACGCCTAAAACTAAATTTCGACCTCCGGGTGGTGTAAGGGCCATTTTAAGGAGACTTCTCACATTCCATGACATTTTTATTGGTCAGGGGTCTCGAACACACGGTCAGCGGGCCGTATGCGGCCCGTGAAGCTCTCGCTTGAGGCTCGCTCATGATTCTCTTCAACCCACGTTTAAAAAAAATTAAATATGTGTTTTGGTGAGCTACACAGGCATGACTGGTCCAAAGAATTATTTTCGTCACCATGTGTTGAAACATAACCATGAAAAAAAAAAAGAATATTTCCGAATCGGCGTCAAGATTTTAGTCATTTTGGCGAGTGGTGTCGACATGTTGCTGAAATTCGGCGCGCTAAATCACCTTCAGAACTGACGCGTATATCAGATATGGGAAATGCGTTCTTTGAAATCGTAACGTTTGCTGAAAATGTGTACAACATTCTCCCCCTCTTAACCTCCGCGCCCCCACTTTTACCTTGTTCCGTGTCCGGGCGTTTGCGGGACTATATTGTGTGACTGTGGCCACCTGTCTGAGGTGATTTTTGAGACCCCTGGTATAGGTTGTTCCAAGCAATGGCGTAGTATTGTGGCAGGACAGCTTATTGCCACGCAGAGGGCCCTAGTTCGATACCCACTGGAACCGGTGTTTTTTATTTATATATTGCCGAAGCCAACTCCGGCATGCCTGCGAAGCGAGCTCTTTAACGCAGTCGCATTAAAACCGGTACGCGAGAGAGAAAGCAGGCATGTGCTAAGCAGCTCCTATTATAACATAATCATGCAGAGTACTGTATAGCAAAACGGTGTAAAAGATCAGTGACGGTAAGGTGGAGCGGTTTACTGCTCAAGAGGAAGAAAATGATGCTCGGCGAGAGTAAAGTATGACCTTTTCTTGTATATTGAGCTTAGGAAGGCGATAGCAATGGAAAGTAAAGATGGGAAGGTCTTATGCCAGAGTGAAAAGTAGGTAAACAAGGAGGTGAGATAGGAAGGGTGATATGAGGAGGAGGGATGTCAAGTCAAGGGGACGAGGGAGGGCAATACACCAAGCGAGAGAGAAAGAAAGACAAACGAAATAAAAGAAACATAAATCAAGAAAGAACTCAATCTGCGTTCTCCAAGTGGTGGTGCTGGCCTTGAAAGTCAAGTTTGGGAAAGCCCAGAATATCCTAGAAAAGTCAAGTTTAAAGTACAAAATTATGTGAAAGCCAGAAAGAATGTCAAAATAAGCCTAGAAAAGCCATGTTAAGCCAATTTAAGCCCGCTTTTACAAAGGAAGGGAGCCCAGCTGGGCACCTTGGCGCCGCTAGTGCAAAGCTGTCTCATTATTTCTTTTCAGATGAAGAAACAAATGAGAGCTGTCTGCTTTCCCATCAACATCTGGACGTCCATAAGGCTACATTGTTGTATAACTGCGGGGATTCTTTAGTTGCGTCAGGCAGAAATGTATCTGCCATCCCAGTTTTCATGAAAAAAATGTTAACGCCCACCTGCAGTTCACCACAGGGATAGTACTAGAATCACCGTGACAGTTCCCGTGAGAATAATACTAAAAAAATTCAGGAAAGTGAAAGACTACAAAAGAATACGGAAAAGCCATTTGCACGCAAGGTATTACAGACATAAACTCTGATCTGTTCAGTTATTTTCCTATATATTTATTATTTATTTCCGCTTTGTGGTATGGGCATTCCTAAAAAAACTCATGCTTCATAAATAGCGTATTAATAGCTGTGTTTTTTTAAGCCTGTGGTGAGTCTGTGCAGCAGAGCGAACAGAAAACTACAATAATCATGAACCGGAACAAGGTTTCTTCGCCCTCTCCTTCTTCATGCTTTTCTTCATATTTGCTTCGCTACCAGAACATGCGCGCTGAATAGTCCTTCGTGGGATTAAATAACTCTGATGGGCGAGAGATCGAGTGCAGAGAGAGAAGAAAAGAAATAGTAAGAGGAAAGGAAAAATAGAGAGACAAAAAGGAAAGCAAGACCAAAACACAGAAAACAAACAAATAGATAGAGTAGGAAATATAAATATAAAAAAAACAGACACAAGAGGACATAGAAAAAAGAGAGCAAGACAGAAAGAGAAAGAAAGAGAGGAGGAGAGAGAGAATAAAAAGTGGGAAAGAGATCTCTCTCTCTCTCACTCGGAAAAAAGAGTGAGAGAGAGATAGAAAGACTGGGAACAAAGAGAAAGCGATAGAAAGAGCAAGCAAGACAGCGAAATAGAGAGAGAAAGACCGATATAGCAATAAGCAGAGACAAAAATGGATAGAAGAAACAGAGAGGAAGTGAAAACGAGAAATGAAGAAAGGAAGACAAGTAAACCAGATAAAAAAGAAAAACAATGGGTACCTCTCAACTCCGCACTTTCTCCACCCAGGCTAGGCGCCACTATTGCGAAGCTTTGTTAATTTTTTTCTTGTTTTTTTTCGTCAAGGTGGACGTCGTACAAAACCCGGCCGCACAAAAATTACATATCCCAAAGCGGCCGTTCAAGCAAAAGAGGTGCGTAATCGTCCCTAATAGAGGTTCTGAAACTCTTTATTCCTCTACACCTGACTGCATTATTTATTCGCACGCGGAATGATGACCACTTTAATGTTAGCCGCGGAGTGCATTTTGCTAAATGAACTAGTGCTGGTATTCATTGATTTCATTGGAGTCTTACGTAACTGAGGCCCAAATGATATTAGTTCTGGTAACTGAGGTAACTGACAAGATAACAGGCGTCTCACTTGTAGGTAGATATCTTCTGGTATACCATAGCTCGTAAAGTTAAAAGCCACGTTTTCTAATTCAATAAGACATATATTGGCTCCGCGCTGTATATCGCCACACATTTAGTGTATACTTCTAAAATGCACATCGAATACCAATTTATAAATGATTAAGTTCTGCGCATGAAAAGATAAAGCCAAATGTTAGGTGATGTGACTAATAAGAAGTCCTATGCGTTTACCGAGTGATATTATTTGATGTAATTGATATTGCAATCATATGCTAAAAAGTATATTCAGCTAACGTGTGTTTCATTTTGTGAATATTTTTTCTTTTTTACTTCTCATGCAGTTCTTTCAAGACAATCAACTGCTTCTTTTAGCACACATTTCTGCTGCGGCGTGGCTGGACTCCGATTGTTACTGTATGGACTCTACACGGGTTTCATCTACAAACAATGAAATTTGCCGCACTATCACATGTCACGGAGAAATTCAACTGGAGTAAGCGCTATTAGTTTAAAAAAGATCGTTATAGTTCTGGTAGTTGGTTTCCCGCGTACGTATTGTGTGGAACAAGAGCGTTTTATTTTTTCTAATCATAGATTTCGCATAGCAATAAGGGCTAATATTCCTTGGTTTTTCAAAAAGAAGAACAACGTAGCCTGAGTACTTACTAAACACTGTCTAGATAAGGGGCAACAAATCCATCTAAGCTAGCGGGCCACAGTCAATTTTAAATGGAGCTCCGTGAGTGCAGGGAAATTGAAGGAGGTTGACGCGAAGCGGGTGCAGGGAGTTTGAAGAAAATGACAGATAGTTCATCTCTAAAAGAGAGTTTGTGTCAAGATTGGACAAATATATTGATACCCGCAGTACTCAACTTCTCGCCCCCTTCATATGTTCTCTTTCTTGCGAAGCGCAAGGCACGGAAATGTGGTATTTCGCAGAAACTATTCTACACTACGAAATCACCTCATGAGTCAATGACATTCGAAGAGATACCAATGCGTCGGCCTCGCCTGTTAAGCTCCCTTCTTGTGCGAACAGCTGTCGATTACTGGATGAAGACTGTGAAACATATTTAGTATTAAATAAAACAAGGAAAGTAGCGCAGCTTGCACTAGCGATGCACGGCTTGTCTAAGAGGGGAGCTTGTGGCTGACCTATATTATTAGCAAGGTCTTCATTCGTATAACCAAATTACCAAGACATTATTTAGCGCAATCTTATATATGCATATCCAAATTATCATGGTCTTGATTAGTAAAGGTCCTCTCTCTCTGTGTTCCTTTCTGTTTCTCTTTCTCTGTCTCCTTGTCTCCTTTCCCTTCCATTTATCTGCTATGTGCTTCTCCTGTGTTTACTTCAGAAGTCACACGCATTGAAGAGACGCCTACATGGCACAACCATCGTGCCACCCTCAGTGGGTGTGAAAGCCAGAAGTCTTATCATCCACAAATTGCTAGGCAATACAAAAATGTACTGTAACTATCCACTTTTCTCGAATGTACTTCGTCAAAAGCAATCTGTCTTTATTCATAGTCCATTCTAAGATGAAGATAATGACTAAGAGAGAGCGCCCCAGCCGAATTATTGCGTGACAAGCGCTAGACGTAGCTAGATGGCATGTGTCAGTCATGATGATGATAGTTTTTTATCGCGTTAAGGGTCGAACGAATAGCTTAAACAGCTCCGTGGTTACTGTGGGACAATGAAGTCACGTGCGGGCCGGGCTGCCAACGACAGATCCACACGCCGTGCGTTTGATACCTTGGTTTACAAAAAGTAGCGTGCGGCTCAATCATTATCTTCTACGGCCGCCGTAAAACAACATGTCAAGAAAGAGAGTGGTAGTTCAAACTGAGACTTACAAGACGCCTAACACTTCTCGTGTCTCAGTATTAACAGTTTACCTTGGAGAACAGGTTTTAACATTAGTACTTGCAACATGACCACAAAAACTTTATTTTAAATGTATCCTTGAAGACAATGTGAATGACTAGACATATTGGGATGAAGGAATTGCTGTGACGAGAACCCTGGATTGTTGTATACTGTGGGAAGCACACCATGGAGTGCTTGCGTTCAGTTCTTATAGAACATAATTTTGCAACCTATCGCAGATGGTCATAGATACACATCTGACCACCTGGCTGCGGTGTCATAACAATGCTCCCTGGATTGTTCTGTGTTATTACTTTATTTCCCTATGCGAGTGGCATTCAGCGTCCGCTTTTGTGCGAGGCGCAAGCAGCTCATGTCCCGTATGGGTACTAAGTTTTGTGCAGCACTAAATGGGGGGCCAAATGTTGCAAACTTGGCTCTCTGAGTGCATTGACTCCTTGTCCCATATGCGACACTTTTGTAGAGTTCATATATTCTCCGGAGTAGCGGAAGTCAGCACTACCACTTCCGAAGACAGTATTAGATATAGTGCTTAGTGCTTTCTAGAGGGAAAGCTGCTTTACCATACTGCACACTAAGAGAGTAGCTTTTATTGCGATAGCAATTATATGGACAGTCTCGACGGGTCTTTGCCATCGCCGTTACCGTCGCCATCATCTCGCGTATAAAGTCCAAATTGATAAGGTCCCCCAACGCATCTTACGTTCCACCCACGGGTAATAGCGCGCGAGCGGGGGTGATGAACGCGGCTGAAGCGGACATCAAACGAGCCGGCCCATCTCCGTCGCTCCGAGGCGCATGCGCTAAGATCACCCCGCCTGTTAGACCGGACGTCGAATGCTCAAGCAGAGACGAAACGCGCCACCGTCTTTAATGAGCGTGAAAAGACGCGACGGGAAACGGGGGGGGGGGGGGTCACTCGAGCAGCAGCGACCGTTGATTTTACGAGCTTGGTCGTCGCCGGCGCACGCGTTATCTCACTATCTGGGCAGCTATCAGCGGGCGGCTCGTGTACACTTTTACGTGCTGCGCTCTCAACGCGAAGAGTGTCCGTGGAGCGGCCGTATTCTCTTAAACCACCGTTTCGTAAAGTTGCGTGAGATCAGATCCAAAAGAGTTAGCTGTCAGCCTCACTTCGTATAACATTACAATTTGTTGCTATCGCATTCATTGCTTCACTCTTGTGGTGAAACTGTGAATTTTTCTGGTGTTCTTCGATAGGGCAAATGCAGTGTAATAAATTATTCTCTAATGTAACTTGTTAAAGAAACATGAGTTGCCACAGATGCTTAAGCACGTTGCGCGGCGGAATGTCATGCGCCTGGCCTGAGTCGGGCACCACAATTAGTTTTCAGTTACTATGCTTCATAAGCACGCTTTAAGCCATATGACGCACATAATACTACAGGAAGCATTTCATTGCAGAGTTGGCTAACACATCAATATAATCAAACAAAAACGCACAAAAAAAATTGCACGCACAATTCTGTTCCAGTTGCCTTGGTGTGGCAAGAAAGGAACGCCGAAAAGTGCGTTCAGCCAAGATTAATTTAAATAACGCAGGCTACGAAAAGTGTATTCTAGTAAAATTGATTTTAGCAAGAAAAGAGCCGTAGAAAATGGGCTGTACTGATCAGCAACTTGTAACATAATTAAGAAACAATGAAGTTGGTGGAAGAAAAGGACAGTAACCAATGAAATTTTTTAGGGGGAAAAACACTAAGATACGTGTCACTAATGTTCGCTAAAATATATCAAGAATTAACATGGTCGTCGCTGCGTGCCTAACATTACTAGTAGGTTTAAAGAGCCTCTTTTAAAATATTTATATATTGGCTTGAGCGTACTAATTGTGTAAAGATACGACTCTCTATATTTTCTCCCGCTCGGGGATCACAAGTTTCACTGGTATATGATACACTTTGAGCTAATCGAAGTTGTGACCATCAACTTAAAAAAAAAAAGACAGAAACTAATAGTAGACTATAGCGCGAAAAACGAGTATAAAAACAGGACCACATGAACACGACCCAAACTATCAGCCGAGTTTTATTGAAAAACACGCACATATATACAAGTGCAAAGAGTGACGTAGTCAAAAAAAATCACAGCATATCCACGAAGTGAATGATGGTGAGTGGGCGAAGCTCGGGGGGGATCATTCGGGTAACCGTGAATCCCCGCTCAAAGACATGACAACACGTGTCACGTCTTGACATGATCCTGGGTGTCCGATCGTGAGCTGGGCACGGGCGTCGCCGACTTGAGTTCCGGGCACTCCCAGCCTCAGCGACAACGCCAGTTCGCGTTCCACGACAGAGGAAGACGACGCCACCTACTCAGACGCCGAAGTCAACACCAGTGCTCGACGCAACGCCTTGCCTCCGTATGCATCGCCACAGCACGGTGCTGTGAGTTGTGAAAGCCACACGTCCTTGGCTATGGGTTGTGCCGCCGTGAGTACCGGAGCCGCCGCATGCTCCGCAGATACCGGCTGCCCTGATTTTACATGCTACTCACACGAGAGCACTGTGGAGCTGACTACCTCCTCTCTGGTGAAGTTCACCTCACTGTTGGAGTCCACCTCCGGTGTTCGACTCCGAGTACCGCGTCGGCCCGACGATCCCAATTATAACAGCGCCATCTATCCTCTTTAATCGTCAACTATACGAAAACCACTAACGCCATCTAGTGATATTATTTCCAAGGACATATACACCCAACGCCATTTAGTGAGCAATTCTTAAAACTAGAGCTGGCTACATACATACTACTACTACTACTACTACAGAGGAGGGAACGACCCACACCCTAAGGCGCTTCGCCCCTAAAAATCTAAACAGGAACAAACAAAATGTGATTTAGTGGGTGGCGATCAAGAAATCTAATTCATTAACGTGCAGTAAGATCAAGGGACTGACTGCCCAGGCCTCGCGAGATCTGTTAACATAACACGATTCTTCAATTTCTCCAGGAACTTTTCCCTTTTCTTTGCAATTCTCTTGTTGGTAACCATCTCGTACCTTTATGGAACCTCCCATCGGTTAACAAGGGTGGGCACTAGGTTCGGATGCGGTGTGATTTTTTTCGGCCGAGGACAAGCTTGGCCGGATTTGTGGGGCTATGGATAAGAAGATGCTAGGGTAGAGCAAGCGGAATTGTGGGCGTGCTATCAAGCACTGCGAAAAATTATTTGAATGCAGCAGGGGAGTGGCCTATCATATACCGTTACCGTGTGGGAAGCGCTACGTCGGGCAGAGGGGCCGTTGTTTAAAAAGCCGGCAGATCCCACGCACTGTGGGAATCGATGTAATGCGAAGCAGCGAGGAAGGAGCAAATCATGCTTTACATAATTTGCAACTCATGTTTTACATGTTAGGACCTGTCATTTATGTTCGTCATACAGTCGCGTCGCGCAATACCAATTTTGGTGCGAACTGGACGCTAGCGAACTGGACGCAAGCGCACCATCAGCGTGGCATTTAAAAGGCGTTGTAGATGACATGCATGCCAAGATTCTCATGTTACCACCTGCCACTTATATTCGTTATACAGTCACGTCACTCAATACCAAGTTTGGTGTATATCAAGCTAACGAAACGGCCGCGAGCATGCCATGAGCGTGGCATGTAAATCATACTTTTCATGAAAAGTTAGTCATGATTTTCATGATGTGACCAGCCATTTTAGTTCGTCATATGGTCATGTAATTATATACCATATTTGGTATAAATCCCATAAACGATGCGGCCAGGAAAGCAAAAAGTCGTAGGCGGCTAGATAGAGATAGCTCGATAGATAGATAGAGAGATACGCTCAAAGTCGCTGAAGTTCACTAAGAAGTGCTTCGCATTTAATAACATATTATTAGTTCGCAAAACTTCATTGAGGGAACCACCCTGCTCAAACCTGTCGTTACAATTCCAGGGAGTGAGGCCGCGCGCCCTTGCTGTCGGAAGCTAGGGTGGTGTCAAGATTAAAAGAGCAAGTAGTGCGAAAAATCGAAGAAGTGTTTTTTTTTATTAACAGATATTGCGAGACATGCGTTGCGAGGTCCTCTATCATGTTGCATGCCACTGATTTAGATTTTTTTTCAGTGGCAGCCAATAGATCATACCTCGTTTATTTCTATTTAGATTTTGACCACGTCACTCTTTGCAGGGGTATATAAATGTGAATATTTTTCAGCAAAGCAAAGTTGATTGCGCTGTGTTCGTGTGGCCTTTCTTTGTCCCGGATTTTCGCGCTAAAGTCTACTATGAATCTGAACCAACTCGCCCAGCAAGCCACTCCTTTAGAAACCTGTGCCACTGCTTTTTGTGGTTTCTTCATAAAATGCTTTGTTGGGAGCGTTGATTCATTCCGGAATAGATTTGATCGGGAAAGGACGAGACCCAAGGAAGGGAAAGACGAGCGCTCGTGTAGCCGTGTTCTCGTCTTGTGTCTCGTCCTTTCGCGCTCAAACATGTTCTTGACAGTTTGTTCGCCGTGCCTCGTGATGTCCGTTTAACCTAAAATTAACAGGTTGCCGTGTTTCGGCAATGTACTTGTTGTGGTAAAGTGAACATTCGAGCACGGAAATAACTTTAAATGTAGGGTAGGAAACATTGCACTTTATTTGATGAAATGCACTTTATATGATGAAATGCAGCAGCAGAAAGGCAAGGTAGGATCTGAAGGCGCACAAATTGTTGGCGTTTAGTATTCGCTTAAGTTCTATCGAAATTAATGCACCAAGAAGGACCTCGTTAAAACTTGGCACATGCGATGAATGCCATACGATATAGTGCAGTGAAGTAATTTCCTGTTTCTCCTCTACTGAATTCATACATACCATTTTATCCGTGCTCTGTCGCCCAGTGCAATCGAAGATGTCAAACAGCTACAGTGTCAGAAAATATCAACAGCATTTTTTCATGTAAACATATAAAACAGCTGTTCTCCAATTCTTATGGTTATGAATTCCAACGCTCTGATTGTTAGATTGGGAAATAGTGTTCCGGTGACAACGATTTTTCGGGGGGACCTGCATGTAACATAAGAGTTTATTGTATAAATTCATATAACATGTTAGGAAAAGAGCCGAAACTGACAGTCTAAAATAACTCGTATTATTTTGGTTCCGTTTTTAACTGTATTTTTATGGGTGGACCACCTCATCTTGCATTATTGACTTTGAATACTCATTTTACGTGGTGTGTATTGAAGCGTGCATTGAAAGTGATTGTTAAGGTAATGAATGTTTTCATTTTTTTTTTCAGAAATCGCACTATGCTGGCAAGTGGGTAGGTATCTTGCATGGAAACACTCCTTGCGATAGTGTGCGGCTGCGCACTTTGGCGTACACAGGCAGAAGGTAGTGAGGACATATCAAATCAAATGACATCAAATCAACCTTTCTGTCGTCCACAAGTTTGTGGGTTGTGGAACACGGTTTTATATGCATTTAAGCTTTATATATAGCCCAATATTATTGTTAGGTTGCCACATTTTATTGTTGAATTTCTTTGTTTTAAGCATAGTCGTCATTGCTGCCTGTAGAATGCTGCCTGTAGCGTGACGAATAGTGGCATAGTGGGTTCTTCCGTATGTCGGAAAAAAAGTTATTTATGGCATTGTGGGTACTTTACAAGTATACTGGTAGCAGTCATCCAAAAAAGAGTTTACAATGTGCTTTAGAAAGGCCGCTCTTCCAGGTTTCAATGTAACCATGCAGCACGGTCAGCGCAGGCGTGCCGTTTTCTCTTTTAATTAAAAAATGCACATGCTGGAGGTTTCTTCAACTCGAAAGTTTTTTTTTGCCGCTGTGCACCCAGACTCCACTGACATCAATGTTGTCGCGTTTGTGACGTCGGCAAAATAAAAATAAACCGATGACAAAAGGAAACCCAGAAGTATAATTGAATTGGATGATTTGGGAGTCGAAACGAGAACCCGTCGCTCCGCGACGATAGGCTGTGGGCACTCTACACACTGCGCTACCGACATTCATGCATGAGGCTTCACAAGCGTGCATTATATTTAGCGCACTTCTTTTCTCTGTGACCTTGATTGGCGGGGGGTGGTGTTGCCGTATGGCATCGCTGAAGTGAAGTGCTGCATCGTGGCAGTAACGTGCGCCAACAGGGAGTGCTTCGGTAGATTCACCTTCTGGTGCAGAGATGTACACTCCAGCGGGATGCGGAACGCCTTCCCGCGTTCACGGTTGAAGCTACGAATACTAAGAATACTCATTATCTAAGGTGATGATCAGGACCACCCGGCTATTTAGGAACGCTCGCAGAACATAAAATATAATTGTATAGCGTAGTATACCAGGGGAGTGGAAAAGTGAAGTAAGGTTCAGTAGGAGCGGAGTAAAACATAGGAGAAAAAGAAAGAGAAACAATTAAGTAGAAAGAAATAAAAAATGGAGAATCAAAGAAATTGAGAGTATAAACAGAAAGAAATATGAAGAAAGAGGAAGCGAGAAATAGAGAGTGAGGGAGAGAAAAGGGCAGAAAGAGAAACGAATAAGGAGGGAGAAATGGAAATAAACATGTGTTGGGGGAAACAAAGAGAAAAACAAGAATTCTCGGCAAAAAAAAATCTTCGTGAAGTGGTATTCGAACCCCGCAAAGATGAGCATCCTAGTGACTCGGCTGTACCTGCGCTTCAGCAGAAAACAGCATAGCTTCGTTAATTATAGTACAGCAAGGGGATGGAAAAGGGGAAGCCAGGAGGCGACGTGTTAGGGTGAGGAGGAGAGAAAAAAAGACGGGAGAGTAAATCATAACCTTATAAGTTATAGTATAGTAAGTGCGTGACCAAGAGAAGTAAGGATGATGAGGAGAGAAAGGAGAACGGGAGATGCTGAAGCATAACATAGCCATGTGTGTTATAGCAAAGCAAGAGGTGGGAAAAGGAAGTTAGGGTGAGGAGCATGAAAAAAAAAGAGGAAGAGGGCATATCATAACACAACCTTATATAGCTGGTTAAGTAAGGGGATGAGAAAAGGAACTGAGGTGAGGAGGGCTGATGTTAGGGTTATGGAGAAGGAAAGGAGGTGTCACTGATGACATAGGACAACCATGTACAGTATAGCATATCAAAGGGTGGGGAAATAGGTGAGGGTGAAGAGTAGTAATATGATGCCCATGAGGAGATAAAAAGAGGAGAGAGCGCATAATAAATATCGAAAAAAGACAGAAGGAGAAAAGGAACAAGAAGAAGATGAGAAAGAAAAAAACGGCAGATCCCACGCACTGTGGGAGTCGATGTAATGCGAAGCAGCCAGAAAGGAGCAAATCATGCTGTACATAAACTTGAAGGAGACTTTGTGCATTCCAAAGTGTGTTCGGCGAAAGGTTGTGGCCATACGACTGACTATGCCATGTCTTTTTGTTACACTTTTAGTGGGATGGCACATAAACAGAATGTGTGCGTGTTTTCTTTTTGTATATTTTTACCGCGAATCGCAGTGAGGCGCGAGACCAATCTGCCTCCGTTTCGCATGCGTTCCTTGT
>JALIZH010019233.1:0-65626 GCA_030522465.1 Rhipicephalus appendiculatus
TACTGCCGTAACTAATTGTTTACTTTGTATTGCACTGTTCCTTATGTCATTATGTACGTACATGACTGCTGTTCACAAATATTGTAATTTGATATTGCCACTGAAGTTCACTTTTGTACTGCCCCCCCCTTACACAATGCCTCATCGGACGCCTGTAAGGTATTTTTAAATAGATTATATATATATATATATATATATATATATATATATATATATATATATATATATATATATATTGTAAAGGAAGAGACGCAAGAGAAAGCACCCTTGCTGCGGGCCGGCTGTTCTTATTCTGACCTCGTATTTTTCGTCTCCGTGCTAGCCGAGCGCGCGCCTGTGCCCGACCGCCGCTCCGTGCACATTACACTCGGCCACGCTGCGAAATCCCATGGAAAGCTGCCGTTATAGTCTATGAAGTCTAAGTTACAAATTTTACGGCTATAGTTGGTTAGACACGCATTTGTCCTTGTCCGTGTTGTCTAGCGGTGAACCCCTCAATTGTCTCTGGTGGGCGACCTTGGCTGTTGCGTGCCGGACGGTCACGGCCGCGGCGCAACTTCACTTGATGGGCTGCGAGGCATGCTTCTGGTGGTCGGCTTTGGCTGTTTCGCGGAGGTAGCGGTGAAGGCGGTATGCTCAGAGGGAGCAGCATTCGAGGCGGCGTCGATGTCTGCATGACTTCTTGGTACTTCTTTTCCACTTCTTTCGGGAATTCACTCACATCAGCATCATTGTCAAAAACGGGAGAAGGAATATCGGGATCTTCGTCAGACAAATGAATCCGTCGTGGCCTTGGGACAGCTGAGTGTGGTCTTCTGCGTGGTGTCGGCGAAACGTGATATTGTGCCATCGACTGCTCTAGAGACGGCTCTCCAAGCTGCAGAAGCGGCTCCAGTTTGTCGGCGAGCACAGGGATGGAAGCCACAGGTTCCTTTGGTGCCTCCACTGGAGGCGCGCCGTGCACGACAGGAACTGGCAGCTGCGCCGCATGCTCTGGCCGAGTAGTGCTCTCGGCCTCTCTCTGTCATGTGGCGTCGGATGCCGGTGCAGTGACTGAGACGAGCAGCGGAGTGCAGCATCTGTATCCAACATCTTTTGTAGGGCAGACAGGGAAGCTCTCTGTCTTGGGGCTCGAGGGCATCGATGAACCATGAAGGCGGTGTCCCTCATGAGATCGATCTCCGACGGCGGGCAGATTGGTGGAAGCCCGAGATGCTGCTTCAAAGTGGTGCGGTTCGCAAATGACATGCGTGGTAGAGACTCCGCTGGCAGGCAGGGGGGTCGCACGCTTGGAAAAGTGGGCGAAAGAGGCTGGTCAACTTCGCGCACCATTCCGACCAGGACCGCTGCCTGACGCCTTCGTAAGCGTGCCATGCTTTGGCAGCATCGCGAAGGTGGTCTATGGCCACCCACCATTTCTGCTGGTCTGTCCAGGAATGGCGGTTTCCGAGCGAGTTGATGGTATCAATCCACCCGTAGACGTCATCCCGGAAACCTCGGAACTCCGGTATTTTCCTTGCAGCCGCTGATGGTGGTGTGGTCTGCGAGGATCCGGCGATTCTCGCGGCGAGGCGGTGTAGCTCGTCCGCAAGCAAGGGTGCCGCGGCGGCGGTTAAGATGCCGCAGTTAGAAGGCGCTAAGCTGCGAAGTTCTTGGGAAAAGCGCGCGGCTTCGCGGATGATCCTCGCCGCTTCTTCGGGTGAGCCACCTGAAGAGCCATTGACGGCGGCCGCGTAATATGTATTCGTCGAAGCAATCAGCGCGGCGATGTCATGAATCAGTGAAGCGTGGTCGACACAAGCAATGGAAGCGCCGTCAGAGCATTGTCGAGTCGCCGAGGAGTAGGAGGTGGTCACTGTGCTCACTGCGGCGGGATCCTTGTCGGAGTGGGAGCTTGAACAGCCCCCTCGGCAGCTCAATCCTGCGTGAGATGATGTCGCCACGGGAAGCTTGAACAGCGTTCCCGGGCGAGAGAAGGCCGTGTGCTGTCTTGGCGGCGCCGCGATATGCCTGCCCTTGGGCCACCGAGGAGGCGTGGACGCCGTCCTTGAGTGGCTGCACAG
Organism: Rhipicephalus appendiculatus; assembly: GCA_030522465.1. Taxonomy (NCBI): domain Eukaryota; kingdom Metazoa; phylum Arthropoda; class Arachnida; order Ixodida; family Ixodidae; genus Rhipicephalus; species Rhipicephalus appendiculatus. Next base: position 2,064 of record JALIZH010019233.1, read on the forward strand.
GTGCTTCGGGTAGTAGGAGGGACACGGGCTGCATGATTGTGGGCGTTCCTTGGATGGAAGATCCGCAGCGCCGATGAGCCTCGAGGACGCACTTACGGTTCGCTAGTCGTAGACTGCGCCATTGTAGAGGAAGAGACAGAAGAGACAGCACCCTTCCTGCGGGCCGGCTGTTCTTATTCTGACCTCGTCTTTCTCGTCTCCGTGCTAGCCGAGCGCGCGCCTGTGCCCGACCGCCGCTCCGTGCACATTACACTTTGTAGAGAAAGAAACAGACACAACAGCCGTTCGCTGGGCTCGCTGTTCTATTTCTGTTCTGAGCCGGTCGCAAGCCCACAACCCACAACCCAGTTCTGCCTCTTCGACATCGGTCATCACAATATATATATATATATATATATATATATATATATATATATATATATGTATGAGAACTAACAGACAAAGATGCCAAGGAAAGTATTAGGGGAAGCTATTAGAACTAATTGTAATGTAAATGTGAAGAAAGGAAAGTGGACGAAAAGATAACTTGCCGGTGGCAAGTTAGTAAGATAACGTCCACCGGCACAGTAGTCCCTGCCGGTGGCAAGTTATCTTTTCGTCCACTTTCCTTTCTTCACATTTACATTACAATTAGTTCTAATAGCTTCCCCTCTATTTTCCTTGGCATCTTTGTCTGTTAGTTCTCAGTAATACTGTGTTTAACAAAGCAAACGAGCCTGTAAGTTTATAATTCTTTCCTTTATATATATATATATATATATATATATATATATATATATATATATATATATTTATATATATATATATATCACAGAAAACGGGAAGTACAGCGCAGCGCTAACATCACACCTCGTAGTGGCGAATCCAAGAAGTGACTACAGAAAATTTTATATATATATATATATATATATATATATATATATATATATATATATATATATATATATATATATATATATATATGATTACGGGGTTTCTAAGAGAGGTTTATTCACAATGAGCTGGACGGCGATTGTCAGCCAGTACTGCACGTCGTTCTTCTCTTCCTGCTCCATTGTCGCTGCTGTTTCTTTGCTATAGACTAGACCCACTAACACTGCTCCTCTTGCAGACTTCGGTCTTGGATGACCATCTTCCACTGGCAGTGAGGCCTGCACTCTTATGATTCACCTCGCTAAGACGCTCTATCACAACGAACGGTTCAACGTGCCCGAGTCGATAACCCCACTAGGTCACAAGGATAGTAGGTGGCGTGATGGGGTAGACTGTCATACGGGGATTTATAGTGCTCCTGTGAAGCCAGACTACGCAGCCGGGCGAGGTTCTGAGCGTCCTCCACCCGGCACAGTGTTTCCACAATACAAGCGTCGTTGTGAGTCAGAAAGAAAAGATGGTGTCTTTGTGTATCGTGGTGGACGACCGTGAAGAAGGGAAAACGTGTTGTATCCAGTGGTCTCATGCTGCGCGGTATTATATGCGTATGTGACGCACGGCAGCTCTTGGTCGCATATTTTGTGGTCGAAGCTAACGTCCATGAAAATCCTGCTCTGGGGGGTTTTATTCGTTTGCTCAGTCAACCCATTCATCTGAGGGTGATAGGGCTTTGAATCTCGCAGGTTTGAGGCACACAGACGTAGAAATTATTCAATAATATCAGCTGTGAAATGACGGCCACGATTGCCAATGATCATGCGAGGAGGACCATGATGAAGTATCATGCAATGCCGTTCAACGAGTGATACTTCGGTTGCAGTTGCAGACAGTAGCGCCGCCGTCTCGCAGAACCGAGTCAGGTAGTCGGCGCATAACACAATCCAACGGTTGCCTTTGGATGAACGTGGGGACGGTCCTATCAGGTCGATGCCTACTTGTTCAAAAGGTGAGCTGGGTGGCACGACGGGCCTCAGGCAAAAGGCTGGTGTAGTAGCAGGTATCTTGTGGCTTTGGCGCTCAGCACAGCTGGCAACGTATGTCTCTGTTGTCTTGCGCATTTGAGGCCAGTAATATTTATTTGGGACGATGGAGTATCCACGTGGATCCTAGGTGACCTGAAGTTGGGTCATTGTGCACGACGAGCAAAACAGGAGAGCGAGGGGCTTCTGGTAGCACGACAAGAAACTGTGCACCAGGAGCGGAGAAATGTTTTATTATACAACAACCCATCACGAACACAAAAATGGTACGCTGATGACTCTTTCGTGGCAGAAAAAAAGTGGCTCTAAGCTGGGATCTGCACACAGTTTTTTTGAGAAAGATGCGACACCTGGGAAATCCCATTGTACGTTGCAATCCAATCGTCAAAACTGTGCACGTGACACTTCGTTGCACGAAGAGGCATCCTGGAAAGGCAATCGGCCTCAGCATGCCGTCACCCGCTCTTGTAGGAGACAGGCATGCTGTACTCATGCAAACGTAGGGCCTATCCTACAAGGCGTCCCGACGCATCCTGAAGATAGACGAGCTAGCGTAGAAAGTGATGGTCGGTGATGATAGCGAACTCACGCCCATACAGGTACGACCGAAACCACTGCGCGGCTAGAATAAGAGCGAGACATTCCTGGTCAGTAACCGTGTAGTTACATCTCAAATGGTATAGCTCAGCTTTTCTTGAGACGCGACAAGATGAAGGGGACACACACAAGCACTAACTTTCAACAACTGATTTATTCGAATCCGGATCACACATTTTTATACATTACATCAACACCCACGCATGCTCATATACAGTTCTATTGAGGAAATCAAGTTCTTTTTTGTCAGAGATAGTGGCGGGGTACTAACACAATCGTCACCCAGCACGTGAATAGTTACCGAGTCTACGAATAACCGTGTGGTTTCGTCAAAGTGCCTACGGACAATGGAACACATCAAAAAGCGGAACGCACCCACACGTGCTGCAGTGTGTGGCTAACCAACCGTCGCCACCTTTCCTTAACTTGTTGCAATGTTCTCTCAGCCGGTTTGTCCTACGTAATGCGCTATACCACTTTAGATGTCGTACCAACAAGGCCAGAAGTCAGCCCGTGTAGTTACGCTCGGGTTTGCTGAAGGACCGACTTGCATAGGCGATGACGTGTTCTTTGTTGTCTAAGCGCTGTACAAGGACAGCAACAAGACCTACACCACTCGTATCTGTGTGGACCACTGTTGGCGCTGAGGGATTTAAGTGTCCGAGTAATGGCTGCGACGTCAGTAAAAAAACATCAGTTGTCGAAAGCGAGCAGCAGAGTCGGGCGCCCACTCGAACTGGGCATTCTTGTGCAGAGGCTTGTCAAAGCAAAATCGACGTCAGCAAAGCGAGGAATCAATCGCCTAAAGTAGGAGCTGTGAAGTTTTTTGACAGACTGAGGTGGCTCAAATGCTCCTGGCTGTACTCGTCTGCAGCATTCCTGGCTGTATTCGTCTGCAGCAGCCTCGAGTACAGCCAGGAAAGTCGGTGTTTCTTCTTTAAATAGCGCGAGCTTCATTCCAGACGGTAGAAGTATGGGCTGTACGGATTATGGACGACGTCATTCATCCTCCATTATCCGTAACATCTTTCCAGTACCGACACTAATAAATGCGGCATCAAAACTTTCTTCTTTACACGGGGCGAGTGAAGGGGTTCCGTTGCGGCATAAAATGTTGTAGGAGCAGTGCCAGAACAAATCACCAGGACACAGATGCTACTATGTGCGGGCATGACGACATCCTCAGCGCCACAAGAGGAACTCTCGCGGCGGCGTGGCAACCTCCCCACAAGTCCGCTCATAACTTCGTCGTGTAGTGACAGCTACCCACATCGACAGTCAATATTTACACCACACTCCCGCAAGACATATATGCCTAACATCTACCCAGCACCTCCACCACTCCGTTGTGGGGCTTGTAAGACAGGCTTTTTTGCAATGAGCTGGACGGCCAGTGTATACAGATATATATATATATATATATATATATATATATATATATATATATATATATATATATATATATATATATATATATATATATATATAGTGGGAAAAGAATCACGCGGACCCCGATAGAATTATGAACAAGAAAGAAAATACGACTTTCGTTGGTTTGGCACTGTATATTCCTACTAACGTTTCGTCTGGTGGACCAGACGAATGACAAAGTCTGGTCCACCAGACGAAACGTTAGTAGGAATATACAGTGCCAAACCAACGAAAGTCGTATTTTCTTTCTTGTTCATATATATATATATATATATATATATATATATATATATATATATATATATATATATATATATATATATATATATATATATGTATGTATATATATATTCTAACGAAGGCCGTGCCATGGCCGAAACGTTACCAGTAAAAAATATCCAATTTTCGTTAGTGGGCTCATTCATTTCATAACTATATATATATATATATATATATATACATTGTCATGTAGTCGTGCGAATGACGAAGGCAGCAATCGGTATGTCCAAGATGAAACTGTTTATTTGGCCGAACTTGTGGCCGGTAAACGGAAAGTCTGATTACAACAGTACACAATGGCACTGATAGCGGCGAACAGAGCCTCGGCCGTCGATCAACTGACAAATGGTGAAGCGCGTCGGCATTTATACATGTGGCATCGAATATTCCAGCCTCATCACTGGTTGTTGCGCAAGCTCTAGAATAAGCTCGAGTGTTCGCCTCTTGCGCGCACTCTTAACAAAACAATCTACAATAATCGCGAAGCTTCTCGAGCAATGAGGCGCAGTTTGCGCTGAGCATTGCTGACAGTCTTTGTGGACGAAAACCGAATACAGCAAAACTGACAATAAGAAACGCGCGTGGCAATGCCCCCCTCTGAAAAAGCATCGCCCGCCCCGATGCTTAATACAGAACACGGGGGGGATGCATGCAACAATAAATAACAACAATATAAGCACGGGCACCAGCGCACCGCAAGAGCTCAAAGCAGGAGTGCCTCAAGCACGCGTCTTAAGTCATATACTGTTTAATATACCAATGTACAAACTGCCCACTATTTTACCATCGTCAGTACATATTTCAATGTACGCAGATGATATCTGCCTCTGATCGTCAGGACGCGAACACCGGGAAGTACACGATCTGCTTCAGGAAGGCATATATATAATTGTGCGCTTTCTGACAGAATGTGGCATGGACGTCTCAGCAGAGAAATTTGCGGTGTTACCTTTTACCAGAAGACGTCACAACCAGCTCAGTCTCTCGGTCAAAGGGACTGTAGTGCCTATAGTGCGGAAGCATCGTTTCCTTGGCATAACATTGGACTGAATGCTGACCTGGGGAGCTCATATCTCCAACATCGAAGAACGTCTTAATCGGACACTGAGTGTTCACCGATGTATTACAGGAACCAAATGGGGTGGCAAAACAGAATCACTTCTGAAGATTCATCGAGCTCTAGTTCGACAAGCCATCGCATATGCACTACCAGTGATGCAAAGTATATTTCAGACAAATGAACGGAGGCTAAAGAACATCGTAGCCCGTAGTCTTCGTGTTTGTCTGGGCTTACCGCGTTCAACTCATAGCTGTCACGTAAGCGCAGAAGCAAAAGGAACACCCATTCAAGTTCTTCGCATTCAAGAACTCTGCCGCCACTTGCTCCGCTGATCGCAAAGACATTGTGCCCATTCTCTTCGTGAAAAGCTCATTCAAAGAAACAGCCGAAGAGGTGACACCATGCGAGCCTATGATGCGACACTTCAACAAGAACGTTACTTCTTGCGATCAGATATCAACGTTCCTCCTTGGCAGTTTGTATCGCCTTCAGTCACTTTGGACTTTAAAGGAATAGAAAAAAAAATTGTGATACACTTCCTTGAAGAGAAATTTCTAAAGCTTCAGCTTACAATTATTGAGACCGTTACACATTTGTTTTCACAGACGGATCTACAATGGGTTAAAGCTCGACTGCGGCTGTTCACATCCGGGCATCTAAAATATTACGAGACTTCCGACTTTCTCGAAAGACGTCGTCTACAGTAGCAGAGCTTGTTGCTATATTACAAGCTTCAAAACTCATTGTTGAAAGCTAGCAAAGGCACAACTACGTAACATATTCGAACTCCAAAGGAGCACTACAAATGATTAAGGAATTTCATTTTCATGAAGATGATAGCATAATATATGAAATCCAAAAAACAATTATCATCGCTTCTCTGACTGGTCACGAGATCTGTGTCCAGTGGCATCCGAGTCACTCCTGAAATGAAATTGCAGACAAATTAGCCACTGCAGCGGGCAAAAAAATGCACTTCACATCAGTGCCCGTTTCATTCTCAGAAAGCAAGAATGTTGTTTCCGAACTGTGCCAAAACCTGTGCAAGGACGCTTAGTTTGATGAGCATAAAAAGACTTCACTATTATATCAAATAGATCCGTTTCTCCGATTTACACCCAATCAAAAGATCGATCGACCATTTGCTTCGCTCCTGCACCATCTGCGATTAGGTGTTGCATACACACCTCACTTCTAATGCCGCATCAAAAGGAGAACGTCCCCGCACTGCGACTACTGCAATCATCTCGATGCGTCAGTGGAGCACATTGTTATACAATGTCCGCAGTATGATGGACAACGCGCTCAACTGAATGATCCATTGAACCGCATCGACAGACGACCACTCTATCCGAAACTCTATCCGCCATGTTAACATGCTGTATGAGCTGGGCTATGCCCTTAGACTGTCATGCGTTACACGCCCTGTATTTTATATATGTACTCTGGGGTTCCGGCCGTCTTGCCATAGATGGGAGGCAGCCGCTGATGACGAATCTCAGAAAAATAACATTTATTAGTACTAACAACTTGAAAAGGTCAATCGCGCGATTGCAACAAATGGGCTCACAGCGACCGCTCCTGCCATCATCCTACGCCGCGCCGGGCACACACGTTCGCTCCTTGCCAGTCCGCCACCAAGTCTCAGCGCAGCTTGTCCGCTGCCGCTTTTGTATCCAGCATGTGGGCAGCGCGCACACCCACTGCGCAGCACGTGTCAGTATCTGGTGCGCGCAATTCCTACACATTCCCCCCTCTGCGAAAAAAAGGTTGGCTCCTGGCGATTAACTTCTTCGCCTTCTGCGTCATCATTCTCGGTCTCTGTCACTGTTGTCGGCCTCGACGGCGGTGTTGCTCTTGACGACGATGTCGTCCTCCTTGTGGCCTTGCCAGCCGCTGGCTTTGCTTTGGCGGTGACCTCTTGGTCTTCCCTGAAGGTTGCCGCAGTCCTCGAAGGTGCCCCCCACGGCATCCCTGGTATGTACCTGGAACTTGCATGGAGTGCCACCAAGCTCGCGCTTTCTGCGCGTGACGAAGCCGCAACAGCGCACGCGAGGCGTACTGTTCTGAGCGGTAACCATGACGGACGCCTCCCTGCCGCGCCCATCGAACGCTGCCTCGAGGTCGGCCTTTCGCTTGGCGTTGCCCGGCCGTTTGAGCCACAGGCCGAGCACAGTCCGCTTGTCAGTGGTCGCCTTGGCTATCATTTTCGCTGCTTTGCCTGCAATCTTTCTCTTTGGCGTGGCGGCCTGCTTGAGCTCGGCTTTACCGCCGTCACTGGCATCCTCGGTGGCCTCCTCCACAGCTGCTCCAGCGTTTCTCGTGCCCACTGCCACGGCACCAGCTTCTGAGGTAGGCCTCGGCGTTTCTCTGCTCCCGTTCTCCTTTACCGCAGTGGCCTGGTCCTCCGCGTCGAAGCCGCGCTCATCACCAGGATGCACGGTCATGGCTCGCTCGGCATCGCTACCGTCGTCCTCGCCTCCTGCAGCCGCCGAATCTCCCTCGGCGTCCTTTTCATCGGCCTCAGCGTCGCCACCACTCGCTTCGCCGTTGCCTTCGTGTACGGCTTCATCCTGTTTGAAATCATCCTGCCCGCACTCGGCCTCGCGCTCTTCCTCGTTTTCGGGCGTCCGGGCTTCTTCTACCGCACAAACTTCCGCGGCGCCCTCACTCTCGGCATTCATACAGGTTTCTTCACCGTCCCGGTTTCCGTCCCCGTTGTCCGTCTCGGCCCGGGGTTCTTGTGCCGGCGTGCATCGCTGCCAACCCGGATCCGCTGGCCATCGTCCCGAAGCCATTGTTGGGACAGCAATGCCCTTCGCTGCGCAGTAGGCTGCGGATTTGGAGTCTCCCCCGCGCCGCGCAATACACCGCGGTTGCGACGTCCATTCGCTCCATCGCCTCGAGAAGGCGGTTCAACGCTGCCTCCATCCTTGCTGGTTCAGATGGAAATACCACGCCGGGCGCCAGTTGTAGGGTTCCGGCCGTCTGGCCAAAGATGGGAGGCAGCCGCTGATGACGAATCTCAGAAAAATAACATTTATCAGTACAAACAACTTGAAAAGGTTAATCGCGCGATTGCAACAACTGCGATTACAGCGACCACTCCTGCCATCATCCTACGCCGCGCCGGGCACACACCGCACACACGTTCGCTCCTTGCCAGTCCGCCACCAAGTCTCAGCGCAGCGTGTCCGCTGCCGCTTTTGTAGCCAGCATGTGGGCAGCGCGCACACCCACTGCGCAGCACGTGTCAGTATCTGGTGCGCGCAATTCCCACAGTACATAGTGCGTCTGATTATTTTTCTTCTTTCATAGTTTTTATTTTCTTATCTTTGTGTGTGTCTTGCATATTACTACCATGATATTGGTATAGCCGGCTCTTACGTAGCCTACCTTCCCACATTTTCACATATACATAAATGAAGGGAGTGCTCACGCATGGTGTGCAGTGAAGGAAGGTACGCCTGACGTGGACGTGTTTTACAGCGAAAGCTGTTATGAGATCACAACAAGGGTCGTTTCTGCGCCGTAGTTCGCCGCCGCCGCCGCCGGTGTCGGTAACCAATATCGCACGAAATAGAAGAAAAAATAAATAAATAAAAAACACCTATGACACAGTAGCATTCGAACCCGGGTCCTCTGCGTGGCAGCCCAGCACTCTATCACTGAGCCACGCCGCGGCTTGAAATTGCGGTGCAAACTGACGCTTTGCAGGCTTCATGTCGGGTAACGAATCGCGTTAACGTGTGTTGTAAAGCGTTTTAGAACAGTAAAGTAAGAACCAGGCGTCACACAATGCGAATTGCGTAATGAGTGGGTCGTTCAATGCTCCAACCCATTACAAAAGCCTTAGGCATAATTCTTCATCGTCGTCAGCCACAGCATCAACAAACTGCACATAATGCGTTACAAGAGTGTAGCGGGTACCATGCAAGTGCGCTTGCAATAGTTGCCCCAAGAGTGTTTAAAAAAGGCTCTAAAAAGGCCGCTTTCCCTGCTTTCGCTGTGGCTGTGCTGCGCGTTCCGCGCAGGCCTGGCGGTTTTTCATATTGTTGAGTCACTCAACCTTCTTTTTTTTGCTGTCGCAATCTGCCGTCGAAGACACCTTCATTCAGGATTTTATATTCTCACACATCCCATAAGGTTCATTTGTGCGTCAACGCTTTATGTATTTGTCTAAATTCTTCGCCCGGCTACTATCGGGTAGGGTTCTAACATTTCTTTTTTTTTCAATGTGCATTCTTTAGAAAAACGGTTCTCCTTAACATCGAACACTTTGCATGTCATTAATGGTTAGAATGTACTCTTGCTCTAATTTGTAGAGATATATGTCATACCCCTTCCCCATGCGTGGCTACAAACATGGCTCAATGTGAGAAGTTTGTTAAGACAGTCACTATTGCTAACTCTAAGCCGCCCCGTTATTACTGTTTTGCCAGTAATAGAAATGCAACGGATGCCACATGGTGTCTTCTACGTAGCTTTTTGTTCAAGAACGTACGAGCTACACGCACAGGGCAAAGAAGATTCCCTCATGTTTAGCAGTTTGTGTAAAAGACAGAAGTCAGAACTGTTTCAAATATTCAAAAGTTATTGTACTGACTGCTGAAATTAACCGCAGTATGTGTTATACTGACAGCTGAAGTTATACCGTGCTTGAGCAGCTTTTCCTGAGGTTCACTGCGGCGTTCACTCACTGCACGAATCATACATCAACAGAGCCAACATGTGCTTACGGTTTCGTCACGTTTTACCGCACTCGCACTAACGTTTCCAATCCGGCGAGCAGTCGTTCTGCATCGCTCATTCACTTCGCAAGCGTGGATAAACAAGTGCTTTGAGGATAAAAGACCAAATTGAGCTGTTTTCGAAAAATAGTGAGCATGGCAGAAATAAGGCAAAAAATCTTTAGCAGAGGGATCACCTCATTCGCTCTGATGCAGAGGCTACCAAAAACGCGCAAGCTGTCGAAACTACCGCCTAGCGAAAGTGCTGCGCATACGCTATCAGAAGGATATATATATATATATATATATATATATATATATATATATATTTGTTATCGGTGCTAAATTTCGATCTGTGGGCTGGGTACCACTCTTAACGTAAGTTACTCACCTATTGTGGTAGACAGCCACACTTTTAAATCATGATTATATCTGAATCATATTAATACGCCTTACCAACGGATGCGCCCAAGACCCAGTTTAAATGTTTATTGGGAGGGAATATTCAGTTGTGCTCGGCTGCTGGCCCGAAGGTTGCCAGTTTGACCCGGCCAATTTCAATGGGGAAAAATGCAAAGGACCCATTGCTGACCCACGACCTTCGCGTAAGCAGCCGGGCACATTAACCGCTGCACTACCTTGGCGGACATCAACTACGTACCACTGGTCCACCAATAAATGAATAACGTACACGATACACCAAGCGCATGTGACAAGCCAGCCAAGACAAAGAATTGTACGAGGGTAGCCAGTTGGGCGAGTTGGAAAATGGTCATGACGGCCAGCGCAAATGAAACGCGGACAGATAAGTGAACGACGAGACAAGCGCTGTCTATCAACTGAATGTTTAATGAAAAAAATCACATATATATAAGGGTAGGAATGAAAAAGATTAACAAAACAGCACGCGCCCCCATAGATGTCCAACAGAGGGAAAAAAAAACTCATGCGTGCACTAACGCAACTGCGCACCTTCCAGAAAAACCACTTCCTCGTCAATTAAAGCAATAGAAGGGCAGCTCACGCACGTGTCTCTCTTTTTTATAATTTCAAACCCCTCCACAATTTCCCGAGTATGCTGGCTCTTGTGCCCAGTCCCCACGACCGTCTTTTCAGCTCGGCTGCGCAGCCGCAATGTCGGCAATAGAGAGCAAAGTGTGAAGACGGCGCGTCCTTCAAAGATCTAGCATGCTCCCTCAAACGGACGTTGAGACACTTTCCGTCTGTCCTATGTAGCAACTACCGCAAGACAAGAGTATGGTGTACACAACGCCGCAAGCGCACTCAACGAACCGTGCGGCGTGTGTCATGGAACATCCACGATCTCCAGGAGTCACCTCCCTTTGTTGCACTTGTCTGTCAATGGCAGACGACATTGATGTCGTAATGACAGGCGAGCTTCTTAAGGCGGTGAGAAACAGTGTGCAAATAGGGAATGACTGTAATCTTGCTACGTCTTTCCGGAGGCAAAGCCGCTTCACCTGCACCATTCTTTTGCTCCAGCTTTTGCGGTTGCGGCGTACGCGAGTTCTTATAAATCAATTTCACTGCTTTTACCTTGAGCAACATTGTACAAAAACAAATGGGACGTTTTTATTAAATGTCTGCATAGAGGCAAATAATTGGTAAAATACTTTTTGTGCGTGATAGAATAAAAAAAAAATAAAGCACAGATTAAATTTTGCGCCCAAGGGGGGAATGTTACATGACATCACTCCTATTTTCAGATTTTCCCACGTGTGAAATGCACTTAAAAGGGACTCGCGTTGATCGAGGACCCAGCAGCAGTTGCCATAATTTTTACGAAAATAAATGTCAAGGCAAAAAGTATCATCTTTATGACTTGAAGTGTAAAGAATAAAAGCACATGTTATGAATGCTTCGTTAAATGGTGCCTGTTAGTGAAATCACCCGCCGCAGTGGTTTAGTGGTTATGTGCTCCACTGCTGATCCGAACGTCGCAGCGTTCAGTCCAGACCACGGCGGCTGCACTTGTATGGCGGCGAAGGGCTAGGGGCTTGTGTATATGGATTTAGGTGCGCGTTGAAGAACCCTAGGTGGTCGAAATTTCCGAAGCCCTCTACTTCGGCGCTTTTGCATAATCGTATCGGGGTTTTGGGACTTAATACCACGACATTTTTTTACCTGATAATTAAATTCAATGTAGCAGTGTTTCTTCCCAACAATTTTTCTCAAAGCACGTGCTGTAACTTCTTGACATCTTCCCCACAATTCTATTTAAACATACTAAAATAAAAAAGCATGAGAAACACACACCACAGCGCTTGTGGTGTGTGTTTCTTTTTCTTGGTCCCGCGTCGTTTATTTGCGCTCAAAGATTTTACTTAATTACTAGGTGTATTATTTAACAAGATATGCATCTGCATCAGGCCCGAGCAGAGATACTCGGAAATGTATGTCGGAATACAGATATCGAAATACATGGGTTAGAAGCCTAAAATGCAGTTACTAAGATACATTTGCCTTTGACTTGACGGGATATTTCGGTGATACTTTTGCAAAAAGAAGAAACAGGTATCCCGGAATACAGACACAGCAATACAGTTACTAGGATAACATGCTTTATTTCGGGGATGCTCATACTCCGCAAAGACGTTTATTAAGTGCCTGTTAATGTTTTAAATAAAGTCGCAGCGCTTTGAAACATGGAATTAATGTAGTTATCACAGTACCCTCAGCGCCATTATGACTTCACAAAGCTGGGGGGGGGGGGGGGATGGAGGGAGCTACAATGCACATAGATGGTACTAACGACACATTTAAAAATATCATTTGCAATAAAAAAGTACACTATATAACAGCAAGAGTAAAATGCAATGGACAGCAAAATCGACCTACTTGGTGACAGCAAAAGTGAGCTATGCTAGAAGTAGCGTAGTTCAAGCAAATATCTTGAATCGCTAACGAACTCCAGAAAATTGAGATAAGTGATACACATTTATTTTCCACAGAAGATCTATTTTGCTGATAAGGTTGCTGTGTTAATTTAACTGAAGAAACCAGAGCTTCTCAAAAGGGCTGTATTTTAGACAGTGTTGGTTCGGCCTCAACACAACACTTGCGAAAAATAAAAATCTACCACTGCAGACGAGCATGCATTCGTGTTATTGTGAATATCTGCCGCCTTCATAGCTACCGGTGAACAACTACCGCTTTCAGAACGGCGGCATCACTTCTCGGGTAACCTAGGTACCAAAATACCTCCGCCCTCACGTGTCCTCCCCTTTCAGAAGCCGAAGTCAGTCCACACGTTCGAAATTAGCCCCCTGACCCGGTCGGCGCCGGGCCAGACGGTTCAGTATTCCCCGGCCCATATAGGCTGGCCATAATTACCTACCTACGCGCAATAGAGCCCAATATCTCAAACGGCACATTTAATATATTGCCTTCCTAAAATCACGTTCTCTGTGGGTGAGAGGTTTTAAGCACTCCTAGGGCGCTCTTACCAGCTCTCTTAAAACAGACTTGGGCACGGGGACAGTTAGAGCGCCCGATCACAGCGTACTCGAATTACTCGTTGCCTGGGCCGAAAGTGTCACTGTTCAATAAAGCTGTCGCCACCGCCTACCCGATCAGCACCCCCCTTCGAGCAAGCCGCAACAGGTTAAGTCGGCTCCTGTAGTCGGGGAGCCTGGTACGACAAAACAGAGATTTACGCTCGTGAATAAATTAGAAACGCACCCTGACACGCTGGAAGAGTGGCTGAAAACGCGACAAAGATAGCCTTATTCACGTGACTTCCTCGGTTACTACAGAAACTGTTTTTGGAAGTGCCACCACTTTGGGAACGGAAGGGACGTGAAGCGTTGCAAGGTCTGTGTTTCAAGGTTGTATCCGCGCGCGGGGTCTCGAAGTAATGGCTTGCCGCCAGAAAAAAATCGGGTGTGCTGCCAGGCCCGTAGCCAGCCCCCTCCCCCCCCCCCCCCTAAATTGGAGTGGAGCGGGGTCTTTTACCGAGACTAAATAATGAAAATATGGGTTTCTCACAGCCCTCAACGAGAACCCCCCCCCGAAAAAAAATCTTTGCTATGGGCCAGTGTGCTGCTTTTGCCATGAGAGACAATGATTTTCGTCGGCACAGGCCGACAACGCTGCGTCCAAGATTCTGCTTTCAGCGGTGTCATGCGCTTTACCACATGGGCCATTCAATGATTGAGGGCAAACCATCGCCACCCTTCGTATGTCGCCAACCGGCAGGGCATCTTTGCTTGTCTTGGCACAAAAAAAACACCTTCATTCTCTCCCTTGGAAACACACCTCCGCTCATTTCCGACAAAAAAAAGTAACGATACCCGCGTCCTGCATAGTATCGCGATACAATCGATACATCGTAAAAGTATTTGGCTACTGAGATACTAATACATTTTTCAAATGTATCTCGATACAGAAATACAGACATTAAGCGTGTCTATAAAATACTATCGCAATACTGTTTAACTGCGATACTGCCGAGGCCTGATCTGAATACAATTTTCACGACTAAAAGCCGGCAGGATGGCAGATGACAGCGAAGTGACAAACACGAGCACCAACCACCATTAATCTGTGGAAGGCGACGTTCAGTTGTGTCCTGTTTTTTTTTTTTGATCCACCAGTACATATATTGCTTTTACTTGTCGCACCATAGTCTTGTGTCCTGTTTTTTCCGCGTTGGGACTGTAAAATCCGAACAGCGACAATATGACGTTCCGTTCTCCTGCAGTCAGCAGATGCCTCTGCTCACCGTAAGGAGCACGCCGTGATGTGAGAAATTGCGGTGGTTGAATGTGATTAGAGCAAGTCTATCGAGCAATATCTTGTGAGCTTCAGGATTCAACAGCACCGCTCCTCCTTGTTCATCCATTGGCAAAGCGGAGGGTAGATAGTCGTTATAGTAGCCGCAACTACCTAATCTACAACAGCACCAAAATCAGCACGCAGACGCTTTTCAGCGTCCTCAGTGCTTTCCGAGCAAAGGCGCAGTGAAAGTGGACGCAGCCAGTGTCACTGGCGATGACGGCATAAAAGACTGACGTTGAGCCACCGTTCATTTTAGCGAACGAGCCGCATTAGCGACGTGAAGAGGCGTGAGGCGCGTGGAGTGTGCATGACCTTGGCTGAGGTGCAAGGTAAGATTTATCTAATGAGGCGTTTTATATGGTTTTGTCTGGAGAAGTAGTGCTCTACATGTAAAAGAAATAATGGCTGGCAAGGTATAGCTATACTTCTAAAGCTTGCAAAAGTTACCCGCGATTTTCGATTTCGCAGGAATGCAATTATGACAATTTTTAGAATGCTAAAAGAACGATGTGGTAGAGTTAGAACTGCCGTTTCTAGGAAAGAGAACGAAACGGTCTCCAGCGTAATTACAGACGATGTGATGTGCACTATAGTGTTTATTTAGGCCGTTGCCACTTGTCCATAAAATAGAGAAGCAGCCTCTATCGCAGGACAACAGGATGGAGACAGACTGAGCGCTGTTTTGGCAGACGCGAACAGCGTCTGCCAAAACAGCGCTTATTCCGTCTCTGCACTGTTGTCCTGTGGTTGTTGCTATTTCTCCTTTTCTATGGGCGATGTGCAGCGCCTTCCTATGAATCGCAAGGAAAAAAAGCTGCTGCTTATTGAAATAAATGCCCTACATAGAGCAAGTATATGCTGAATTTTAAGATAGAACGCTCTGTGATGTCCCAAAAGACCAGAACATGTTTTGACATCACTAAGATTGATCCAGGGTGTTATTATGTGGCCATTTTTTACCATTTAAACACACAAGCTGCAGAATGATGCACTTCCAGCACTAACGAGCACTTGGAAAATCGATTAAGAAAGCGAAACACAAAAGAACACTAAGGAGGCTCGTCCTCAACCCATTTCATTGCGCGGAAAGAACAAGCTTGTATAAAACATGAACATGGGACAAGAAAAGCCAGAGCGCTGATTGTGGCGCATGCATGATGCTACTTGACAACGTTATAGGGTAGGCAAAATCTCAGAATTTTAATATGTTCATTCATGACACATTGCGAACCAACAAAAGAAAGGGAATTTTAAAATTTTCCTTCAAATTTCTCTTCTGTTATAAGTGAATGAGTGTTGGCCCCATATCCGTAATAAAGGACACGATGGTAAGTTGGTTTGTGCGCACAACATAGACTATGTAGGCGAACGATAAGTTCACGCTTCTTTCCTTCACTGATAGCGAGGGTCTCGTTCTGGAACACCGGATGGCTTCAGGTAGTATGCGAGCGATAATTGGTCAGCTGCCAGCCCGTATAAGATCACGTGCTACGTGATGCCAGCAGGTAGAAAAAGAGTGTTCCACACTCAGCATCATGGCTATTAGCGGTGATGAAAAACACTCTCGGGTCTTAAATGCATATATATACATAAACTGGATGGGGGGTGACCGCTGCTGCAGCTCAGTTGGTAGAACATCAGACGCGTTATTCGAAGGTAGCAGGTTCGGTCCCTGCCAGAGGCAAGTTATCTTTTGGTTCACACAACCTTGTTCTTATTTACATCATAGATACTACAAACAACATCCCCTATACTTTTCTTGGCTTTCTTGTCAGTTCCAATTAATGTTGTGTCTCATCAATGTGGTGCACCTTGGTTCACGAAGTATTTCATACAAAGTTGCGTAGTTTGGTTCAGAACAAAAAGGAATATCAAGCATTTAAGCACTGCCGCTATTGCGCTTTCAAACAAAAAAAAACAGAGCATATCCACGGAGTGAATGATGATGAGTGGGCGAAGCTGCGGAGGTTCATCGGTAAACCGTGAATCTTCCGTGAATTCTGCCCGGCACATCTGCACCGACGTGAGATCGGGCGCGTTTATACTAAAGGGTCGATGAGAGTTATGGTGACTGAAGCAATCATGGTTACACCGTGAAATCTTCAGTGGTTTCGCCCGGCAGTAATCAAATCGATAGTGTGTGTGAAATTTTATTCAAACTTCAACGACCGGTCGTCGTCCATAGTCCGCCAAGCAGCACGATCCGGCAAGCGCACTCATACGGCGGTCCGCGCAATCGAAGAGGATGGATGGGATCGATGCTATGAGCGTCCCCTTTATAACGGGGCGGTGACATGTCTGCCACCAGGCTCGAAAAAAAACTTTCTTTTTTATGTTGGCCTAATGCCTTATCTACATTGATTAAATCTATGTTATTACAGCAAAGTAAAATATAAGTTCACGGTCCATCTCTCTGCTTCTTAAGACAGACTGACCTTATTTTTTCCCATTCTTCATTTTTGTCCTTTATCTCTACTTTTCTGCCACCAATACTCTAACCGTATCTTACTTATTTCTATCGCGGACGTGTTCAGCTTTCCATTGATGTCCCTAAAACCCAAGGCCTCATGTAGACTCGTGCCCACACGTATATCTGGGTGGATATCGACACATTCAATCAGTACATGTTCCATCGTTTCCTTAGTTCCCCCACAGCATGTACATTGTTCTTCTTCGTTACAGAATCTCGCTTTATAGCTACGCGTTCTAAGGCAACACGACCTTGCCTCAAACAGTAAAGCGCTTCCCCTTGAATTATCATAAAATCTCTCCCTCCTTATTTCGTTTTTTCCCTTTCGGTAGTCACTGAGAGCCGGCTTCTTTTCCATCGCTGTCATCCAATAAGTCCTCTCCGCCTCTCTGACTTTTCGCTTAAAGCTCCTTGTTGCCATGTCGCCCACACTGCTAGCCGTATATTTACTGGTGAGCCTCCTAGTTCTTTTTCTCCACTGCGTGTCGACGCTTTTTCTATACAAATACCTGAAAACCTTCCCTGCCCATCTACTCTCCTTCATTTTCCTCAGCCTCTCTTCAAATCTAATTTTGCTCTGAGCTTCCCTCACTTCAAAACCTGTCCATCCCATATCACCCTTTACAGCCTCAATTGTCGTCTTCCCGTGAGCGCCCAACGCGAGGCGTCCCACAGTCCTTTGATTTACATCCATTCCTGATTGCACCTCTGACTTCATGCACACCACTGAGTTCCCAAATGTAAGCCCCGGAACCATCACACCCTTCCACAGCCCTCGAAGCACCTCGTACCTATTGTATCCCCATAACGCTCTGTGCTTCATGATTGCAGCATTCCTCTTTCCCTTTGTTACCGATGCTTTCTCTTGTACCTCCATATATCTATCCCCCTCATTTACCCACACTCCGAGGTACTTGTACTCGCTTACCCTCGGTATTTCTTGGCCCTGTATTAAGACCGCATGGTCTTCGTGATCATTGAATACCATCAATCCACATTTTGTTGCACTAAAACCTAGTCCTAGAGCCTCGCCCTCCCTTCCGCATATATCTGCCATCCGCTGTATATCATCTTGACTGTCCGCAAATAAGACAATATCGTCAGCATAAAATACACCTGGAAGCTTCTGCTCAACCATCGCGCCTGCCTGTTTGTGTGACAGATTAAATCCAATGTTGCCAGCTTCTAGCGCTTTTTCCATCCTCACCATGTACAGCATGAATAACAGCGGGGACAAAGGAGCAGCTGCACCGCCAACGCCATCTAGCGTACCTTCACCCAACCGCCATATTGTACGCATGTCTATAGGACAGCGCCCTCTCGGAAACGAGACGAGAACTGGAGATGACGACACCATATCCACGGAGTGAATGCGGTAAACCGGTAATCTTCCGCGAATTCTGCGCAGTACATCATCAACGACGTGAGATCGGGCGCATTTTTACTAAAGGGTCGATGAGAGTCATGGCGACTCGCAGCTCACTTTAATTTTACATGTACGTTGTGAATTTTTTTATTGTTAATCACGCACAGGAGATATCTCACACAGGCACTACCTTTGTGGTCGAAATCCAGTGCCTACTGGCAACTCAGAATGCATCGAGAACCGAGGACCGCCGAGGTGATGCCATGAGAAGTCCCTAAATATATTCATCATATACAAGTACCGCCATCTAGCGGACATTCCAAGAACTAAACGAGAGGTGGCTACCCACAACTACATACATCGAGGACGCACGACCCATGGCTTAAGGAGCTTCGCCCCTAAAAAAATCTGTAGCGTTCATATCACATAGGCGCGGTCGTCCAAGACGCCGACGCCGACTTGGAGACTTGGGCGCCGACTTGGGAGCCAGAGTGTCCGGCCGTACGGAAGGAGAAGCAGCCAAGTACCGGCCCCGCAGGGGCGTCAGCGCAAGCAGGCGTTTGGTGAGTTGCGTCACCATGGACCTGAACCAAAGGGGGGTTTCGACGTCCTCCCACGCCTCGCTGTTCGTGGCTTAGCAGTGTCCGGCGAAAACGGGAACCGTAGGTTTGAGCCAACGCCGGGTAATTGGACCTCTAAGGCCCCCCGGCCGAGGCAACACACCCCTTCGGTCCCGGATTCGCGTAGACGGCACCCCCTGATTGACCTGCCCCGGGGAAATCGGCTGTCGCCTTTTCGTGTCCTCCACTCATATCTTCGTCTTTCTCTCTTGCTTTAAATCAGTCCTGTCTCATCTGGTTTTCTACTTACTTCCAAATTTCCTGGCGGCTAGGGTTAACTTTGTGTGGATAGCGAGCCTTGGATACGCCATATTTGGTTATTGCGGTAAAGTGCAGTTGGCGCTTCTCATACTTCCTGCACTTTTCAGCCTGCAGGATCTGCTTGTCACTCTTCCTGCAGCGCCCCCATGTTGGGCTCCGCGGTGGATGGTTGGGGTTATTGTCGAAACACAACACATTCTACGGCTAGCTCTTTCCCGAAACTTTCCGATCGCCCCCCAAAAGAAGGGACGCACCAGAGATGTATTTCTGTTTGTTGGAAACCAAAAAGAAACATTTCCCCGATTTCATGTTGTTCATTCTGATAAAGCAGGAAGGGCAGTGAGGGCAACTCCGGCAAAATTCCGGATGAAGCGGGGGAAATAGGAGCACAAACCCAGGAAGCTCCGGACATATTTAGCAGAAGAGCGTACAGGATTTTTTGTCACTGCGCGATTTTTTCCGGGATCGGGCTGGACACCAGCCGCGTTAACGAGGTGACCAAGTACAGTAATTTCGCGTCGGCTAAAACGGCATTTGGAGTTCAGCTGTATACCAGCGTTACGGAATACCTGGAGAATACTGGAGAGTAGCTCAAGATGGCTTGCAAATGTCGACGAAAAAACGATGACATCATCGAGGTAGCACAAGCAAGTAGTCCACTTTAAGCCGCGCTGAAGGGAATCCATCATGCGCTTGCGGCAAAACGGAGGCGGCGACCGCTCCAAAGTTCCGTGTTCCGACCGCTCCAAAATTCCGGAAATGTAGGAATGCGTACCCAGCACCTCCAACAATAAGGTGGCGGGCGCATTGCAAAGCCCAAACGGCATAACTGTAAATTGGTATAACCCATCGGGGGTCACGAATGCGGTTTTTTCTCGGTCTAGTGGGTCAACAGCGATCTGCCAATAACCAGATCGAAGGTCAATGGACGAGAAAAACATGGCGCCATGAAGGCAATCGAGCGCGTCATCTATTCTTGGCAAGGGGTATACGTCCTTGTTAGTGACCTTGTTGAGACGCTAGTAATCAACGCAAAACCTCTTTGCATTGATTACTAGCCTTGACAAGCACGACCGGGGATGCCCACGGACTAGATGAGTGTTCGACGACACCTTTGGCGAGCATCTTTTCGACCTCTTTCTGGATGACAGTGCGTTCGGCAGGAGATACACGGTAGGGGCGACGATGAATTGGGTTGGCATCGCCGGTGTAGATGTGGTGGGTCACAACCGATGTTTGGCCTAAACGGCGCTTGTCAAGATCGAATATATCCGCATAGGATGTCAAGAGACGGCGGAGAACTTGTGCTTCAGAAGGCGAAAGAACTGGCGCTATCATTTTCTCACTGTCAGTGCGGGGAAGGCTGGGCGCAGAGAGCAAGTTGACATGCGGACTAGGTTCGTCAGCTGGCAGTTCACAGATATCGCATTCTTGCATTGACGACATGACGCTTCGCGTAATACCGGCAGGTAACACGTGTACGGTCAAACCGAAGTTCAAAAGAGGCAAACATGTCTGGTTGCGGAGTACTCTCACCACAGTGTGCGGAACGGCAACAGAATGCGTCAAGGCGATATCGGTAATCAGTGAAACAACATATTCACCATCGCTCATAGGTGGATCAGGGATTAGCTGGACGTACGTCGAGGCTTGTGGCGGAAGATGCAAGAACTCCATAGCACACAAGTGACTTGGAACGTCATGGGCAACATAGGCGTCTAGATGGAGTTCCAAGTGAAGCAGGCCCGTTGAGCAGTCAATAAGAGCGGAGTGCATCGAAAGAAAGTCGAGACAGAGCATCACGTTATGGGGTCACATCGCAAGCACGGCGAACTACACGGTGGTCTGACGGCCAGTAATACACACACGAGAGGTGCACATGCCAAGAACTGTAGCGGTGCTCCAATCGGCAAGTATTACTGCACACTTAAGAGGGGACGTGATCACTTTGCGCAGTTTCTAGATGCGAAGCATGTTATTCTCGGGGCTCTGTCCGTGCCTCCCGCGTCCCCCGTCCTGCGTCCCGCGTCCGGCCACTTTCATGAAGTAGGGAAGCACCCATTATTCGAACCAGAACACTGTAGTAAATATGAAGGCCGTCAACCACTACCACAGTCATCAGGGTCATGGCCGAGAGCACAGAGAGGCTGCTTAGCAATGGCTAGGCAGGTGTTGTCTGTCGCCCAGGTTGACCCCATTCCTTAATCTTGCTTGCATGTGTTTGGAGGGGGGCTTAGTCCGCACGTCCCCTCCCCCCTCTCTCTCCTACGCTCACCCCCTTTCTCTCCTCGAGGATTCTTCTGCTCTACGGAGCGGCCCCCCGCGTCCCACAGCGTGTCCCCTCCCCTATGCTCTCCTACGCTCACCTGCTGCTCCCACGTCCCACACCCCCACAGCGTATGCACGTCCCCTCTCTCTCCTCTCCTACGATCCCCCCCCGTCCTTTCCTCTAGGAATCCTCCACGCAGCGGCGGGCACGACAGGTGGTGTGACAGCTGCATACTCCGCTGGGGGGCGCCACGGTAGTTCCGCGGTATGAAAATGACGGAGCGTGCGCGCCTCATTCTCTCTCCTGTGCAGCGCCGCGATGAGCGCCCGTACCGCTGCCGTGAAATGAGAGCTGCGACGTTCCTCCCGCTCAAGCTAATTATTTCCCCGCTGCTTCGCATCCACACATGGTTCCCTTTAACGGGAGATGGGGAATTTTTTTTATGGAGACCAGCGCTCATGACTGAAATCTGTCCAACGGTGTCTATGAGGGCTGTAAAGGTAACGTCGTCCACCAAAATGTCCAAAATGTTTCGGTGGGTAGGAATCGTCAACAGAGGATTTGCAGGCAGGGTCGTTGATGCAGCGTCACCTCCGGGAGCTGCATGGACTAGTTTCCCGGGGTTGTGGGCCCAGGCCATGCAGGGGAAGTGGATCGAGGAACAAGCGGCGATAGAGATCGACGGCCTTGGGGTGACGGCGATCGGCAAAGCCCTTCGGCTCCGGATCTTGGTATCAGCAGGCTGGAGATCGGACCGAGGAGTAATCCTGCGAGAGTTGCCTTCAAAGCGACGCCATTTCCCATTGTTCGAGGATGAAGTCGGCGACCAACGATTGCGACAGTAACGCGCAACGTGTCCCAGGCGTGAGCAGTGAAAGCATATCGGTCGATCATCTGTCGTCCTCCAGCCAGTAGGGTTTCGGTAGCGTGAACGTTACACAGGGATCTTGTGAACCGCAGCAATAGAACTATCGGGAATGCGAATACTGCAAACAGGTGCGATGCCGAGATTCGCAATCTCCTGGCGGACAACTGCTTGTATGAGCGAGATGGTGGATGCGTTAGCTTGAGGGACGTCAGAAGGGACGGCTGCAGGAACCATTGCTTCGAGTTCGCGGCGGACGATGCGAGTGACATTTTCGGACGAAGTAGCTGGCGTGAACATGGGGGAGTCTTCGCAGGGTCGATGTGGCTGCAGTACTAGGCAGACGCGCAAATTGGCGGGTGATGCGACGGCTCTTGGCGTGTTCGAAACGCTGACATTCCTTGACAACAGCGCCGACGGTGGCGCAATCCTTAACACCCATCTGATTGAAGGCGTCGTCGGTGATCCCCTTTAATATATGTGCGATCTTGTCGGTTTCGCTCATGTTCTCGTCAGCCTTTCGACAAAGGCCCAATACGTCCTGAATGTAAGAAACGTATGATTTCGTCGACGTCTGCACGCGGCATTGCAGGTCTTTTCTCGCGCCCTGCTGTCGCCCAAATGGCCTGCTGAACAACTCGATCAGCTTCGACTTGCAAATGTCCCAGCTGGTCAACTCGGACTCATGCGTCTCATACCATACGTGTACCGTGTCCCTCAGGACAACGTTGGCTAGCATCAACGTGGGGTCCCACCTATAATATTCGCTGACGCCCTCGTGCATAGTGATCCAGTCTTGTACATTCACCTTGTCTTTGTCGGTGCCCGAGAACGTTCCGGGGTCTCGTGGAGGCAGGAGAACCACATGGGGCCGCAGCTACTGCTGCTGCTGAGCATGTTGGTGGGCAGTCGATTCCTATTGAGCCATTGCAGTAAAACGGAGGCGGTGACCGCTCCGAAGTCCCGTGTTGGTTTGCCGCGGAAAGGCAGGAAGGCGTACCCAGCACATCCACCAATAATGTTACAAGAAAACATATTTAGAGATGATTACAAGCGGAGACAATGGTTGACACAATGGCGGGCTGAAGCCTGTCTCTTCACACTTCGTAGTTGTCTCTCCCAGACAGGTACGCTCTACTGCCTTATGCCCTAAACCCACTACTGCCTGGTGACAATATATACAAATGTTATACACACAGACATATATGTTTAACAGTCCCATATGTTTTATATAACCAGTTGTTTACAGTTGCGTAACGATGCCACGAGCAACACGGGTATCACCATCACCACAAGCGGTAAGCTGAAATATAGCGCTTGTGCTTTCGAAGATGGTAGCCCTGGATAGTGTTAGTTACATACACCAAATTAAGTGGATGGCGCTTAACTCCAAATGACGCTAACCCGACGTGATGCCTGTATCCTTGGAGTACGCATGTATAGTTCTACGGGAAATGTCATTTCCATCGAATGGCATTTCGTTTCCCCGTGTGGCAGCAAACAAATGACATTACAAACGAATGAAATTCGTTGTAAATGACATTAGGCTTGCCGAGTGACAAGGGCATTACTAAGTCATTTTCTGATGGTAGCAGTGGTCTTTATGCTGTTGTACAAGGATTATTCATACACACAGAAGCCATTGTTTTCCACTTCAGTGTCCCTTGTAATTACGATCACGCTCACTTTCAAAATGCATCAATCAAAATTTTAACTTAAGAACACTAATTTTCACAACAGTTGTGGCAATTTGATGCCACTGTAATTTTACACTAATAGACTTGCGTTGAATCACACTTGTTAGCATTTAACCCTTTGCAGTCCGAAACCTTTACCCATCTTCCACCTCTTACGGCGTGAAACTCAAGTAAAGGAAGTTTGCTCACTCATTTAGAGGTAACGCATAATGTAATTGGAAAATGCGCACATGAATTAACCAGAAAGCAATTTGTCGAGCAGTGCGCGACCACAGGTCAGTGTCTTCGTGTTGCATTGTCAGTAGTGGCTCAACGACGTACCGCAAAGGATTAATTGCGTATTGAGGTTATAGGACAGCAAGAAACACGGACGAAGAAGTAGGCACAACGAGAACTCACTCGCGACTGAAAGGTTTATTAGATGAAACATAAAACGAAGGGAGCTCAAACAAACTGCGCAGTCACCACAATATAGGAAACATGCCAGCTTCCAAAAGGCACGAAAAAGAAAAAGTTCAATAAGCAAATTTAATTTCTTGACATTGGAGATGTAGCAAAGAGGCATGACATTAAATCTTCCAAAAAACATTCAAAAGCCAAAAAAACCAAAGTGTCTATGTAACCCGTCTCCAACAACAGAGTTCGCTTCACAATAACACCACTGAAGGAGAGCTTCCATAATTTTGTGCGCAGTGTCATCCCTGTGTCTATGCATAACTGTCGTCTTATGAAAAAGAGGCATGCACTTATAGTCCGTGCAGGAGGCGGCTACACGTGAACCGTAGTTAGCATTCGCATTATTCTTATGCTTCCTGAAGTGTGCGTTGAGGCAACGCGCCGTCTGCCCAACGTGTACAAACGCAAAGGTCCCAGGGATTTTACAAGCAACGCGGGAGGCGCATGACACAAAGTGTTGTTTCGGGCTACATTCACTTTCCTGTGAAGCAAGACTGCTGTCAAGTTTCTTGTGAAAAGCAGCAGAAATCTTTCCATGTTTGTTAGGCGCACTAAAGACCACCTGTACGCCGTAGCGGGCATTAACTTTTTTTAACTATGGGAAAGGTTGTGAGCACAGGGAATGACAGCAATGGTGTTATCATGAAGCGAACTCAGTTTTTGGAGGTGGGTTACATAAACACTTTGGCTTTTTTGGCTTTTGAATGTTTTTTGGAAGATATGCTGTCATGCCTTTTTGCTA
This sequence comes from Rhipicephalus appendiculatus, assembly GCA_030522465.1. Taxonomy (NCBI): domain Eukaryota; kingdom Metazoa; phylum Arthropoda; class Arachnida; order Ixodida; family Ixodidae; genus Rhipicephalus; species Rhipicephalus appendiculatus. Next base: position 27,620 of record JALIZH010019233.1, read on the forward strand.
CCTTTCCAACGTTAAGATATTAAATTTCTTTTTCGAACTTCTCCTTTTTCGTGTCTTTTTTCAACTTGGCATGTTTTCTATAGGGCGGCGACTGCACAGTTTGTTTGAGTTCCCTTTTTTTCATGTTTCATCTAATGAACCTTTCAGTTGCAAGTGAGTGCTCGTTGTGTCTCTTCTTCGGCTGACAGGTTGCGCGCAATCTCGGAAACCATAGCCCAGTGCGCCCGGCAGCACGCACGCCATCTGGCAACAGAGATGGAGTGGTTGATATCTCCTCCGACAGGTGCCACCACCCTACCAGCCTATCTTTCTTACGCGAATACCGCAGCCAATCAGATCAGCCGCCAGGTTGACGTCAGATGACGTCGTGCGCCCTCTGCATGTCGTACTGTGAATGTACGGTTGAAAACGCGCTTGGCTGAGCCGCAGTGATCTGCAGCGCTTCGCAGCTCTAAAGCATTGTCATAAATTACACATTTTACGAAGAGAGCTTAAATGAGTCTGTAAATGACCCTTAGGACATGGTCTACCGGTCCAATGTGTTTGTGCAAAATCGTCAAAACCGTTTCAGGGTCTCTTTAACTGTGTTTGAGTGCACGTTGTTATTCAAGCTGTGTATAGCAGCCGCCAAGGCATACTGATGGACCAGTGAGGACCAAGGCAACTTGGCCAGACAGAGCTGGGCATAGCCTTATAATTATGATGTTTGTCGAGCCCTAAACATGTATATAAAATTATGGGTGATTTCTAAACTACAATTATAAGAACCACCTATGGCACCTGGAATGAGTACATTAAGTTTTCATGAATGTTAGTAACACATTCAGTGCAAATTAAAATTACTACACATTAACTAATTTCCTATTACTTCAGTTTGTATATTGCAAGGCATGAGATAAATTAAGCAACTTATGGGTACAATCACTTGGAATGATTCTTAAAAAATTACACCATCTCCCGCTAAAGGGAACCATGTGTAGATGTGAAGCAGCGGGCGCTAACGCTTACACTGGCGGTGGCGTTGACGCTGGCGCTATCGCAGCGTTGCGCAGGAGAGAAAACTGAGGAGGCGCAAAGCACGCAGTGATGGAGCGGTGTTTCCTACTGGAACATGCCAATCGCTGCTAATGGGCAATGAGAGACAGAAGACTCCGACTGGACACAGAGACCCGCAGTCGGCTTTTAGTTAACGCGCACGCTGCGAATTTTTATTGTTCAACAACGCACAGGAGAAATATCCCACCGGCACCACATTGGAGGTCAAGATCCATTGCCATATATACGGGATGGACAATGAACGGTTGTGCAGCGCGAGCAGTCGGTTTTTTCAACCAAGAAACTCGCTAGCAGACGCTGCCTGCGTCGGCGTCTCGAGGCGAGAGAGGGGGGTAGCGTAGGAGAGGAGAGAGAGGGGGGGGCGCATGCGCAGTGGGGGTGTGGACGCTGTGGGCAGGGATGCCTAGAGGAGAGAGAGGGGAGCGTATTAGAGGAGAGAGAGGGGGGGACGCGCATGCGCAGTGGGGAGCGCGGGGAGGGATGCCTAGAGGAGAGAGGGGGGGAGCGTAGGAGGGGAGAGAGGAGGGGGAGGCGCATGCGCAGTGAGGGTGTGGTTGCCGCGGGGAGGGATGCCTAGAGGAGAGAGAGGGGGGAGAGGAGGTTTTTTTATTTTTTTATTTTTTTTTTGAAAGGTTTGCGCATGCGCAGTAAGGGTGGTCACGCCGGCACACCACCACCACCACCACCACCACCACCACCGGATTAAGCTTCGCCATAAGATGCTTCACATCTAAAATAACCTGAGTTAACCCTTTCGGCCCTGGCGGTGTCAATTGACGCCACAACACAAGATTTATCCTAGCACCTCGGAAATAAAACCAAAACTGCTCATTCTTGGGGGAATACTTCTTCAATCATCCCCACGGCGATTGATATCAATATTGTGGCATGTTTGCGAAGATGGGGGCCACAAAGAAGAAGAAGCTTGACCGAAGTCTTGGGTGAAGCCGAGGCGCGGAAGCTCGGGCGGGTAAGCGCCATTTTAGGGACGACGTAGCGAAGCTGTTTCAATGAGTATCACAATGAAAATTATGACGTTAGTTCACATTTTGTCTACTCTAGTCAGTAGCACGAATAAAGAAGCCATTTTTCTCATTTGACAAGCACTGAGCCCTGATGACCTAATTTGATGTCATGTTAATTATTCCATAAATAATTGCACCACTGCCTCAATTTTTTGGTTGTGGTCTTCTGAGCTCCTAACTACAATGAAAACACGCACAAATACAGTATCCAATCAAAATAAAAAATCCAGGGCTGAAAGGGTTAATGTTAAACTTGACTTAAAGAATCTGTGGTACTCCACGCAGCTTTTCTTCAAGCCCTCATGCATTAAAATTGAAGATCAAGAATTACTGTAAGAGCAGTGCATTGTATTGTAAACTTTGGGAACCTTTTAACTGTCATCATTCAAAAATGTTATCCAAGATAGCTGGCACTTCCAAAGTAAGCAGCGGTAATTTCCAAATGTATGTAAAGTAATTGGGTAGCACTCTCATTCAACATGTAGTGCCCGATGACTGTTATGCACTTATAAGGCAGGAGTAAGGATACACATTGCTTGCCATACTTCACCGGGCCAACTCAAAGACCCAGTTGTCGGAGGTCCAGCTTGCTTTTGTGTGTAATTTTTTTTTGTTTTGCAACATTGATTAATTTGCTTCTGTTTACTGTGTTACTGACCAGGCTGTCTGTAAATGTGACTAGTGCTGGGACCAGCTGCGCGGTGTTCATGACACAAGTTCCAGGGCTGGGCAATATCGCGATACAAGATTATCGCGATAGTATTTCAGAGATACATTTGAGTATCTGTATTTCTGCATCGAAATACACTTGAAAAATGCATTTGTATCTCAGTAGTGAAATACTTTCACGATGTATCGGTTGTATCGCGATACTGTGCGGGGCACGGATATCTCGTAACTTTTTTTTCGAAAATGAGCTGAGGCTTGTTGCCAAAGAGGAATTTTTTTCTTTTTGTGCGTGTTAAACAAGAAATGGCGCGCGTCTGTCGCAGACACGGCTAGGGCGGCGATGGTTTCGCCAGAGGCACCTTACGGCCCATGTGGCAAAGCACGCCATGCCGCCGACGGCAGAACCGTGGAGGCCGATCGGCCTCTGCCGAAGGAAGCCGCGTTCGCTCAAGACAGTGCAGCGCGACTAATTTTTAAGGCGAAAGCCTTTAATGTCTCATGCTCACGTCCGTCCGGCGCCCGGTGTCCGTCCGCGCGGTGTCCGTCCGTCCGGTGTCCGTCCGTCCGGCGTCCGTCCGTCCGTCTGTCCGTCCGTCCATCCGTCCGGATGTCCGTCTGTCCGTCCGTCCGTCCGGTGTCCGTCCGTCTGTCCGTCCGGATGTCCGTCCGGATGTCCGTCTGTCCGTCCGGATGTCCGTCCGTCCGGATGTCCGTCCGTCCGGATGTCCGTCCGTCCGGATGTCCGTCCATCCGTCCGTCCGGTGTCCGTCCGTCTGTCCGTCCGGATGTCCGTCCGTCCGTGCGTCCGGATGTCCATCTGTCCGTCCGTCCGTCCGGATGTCCGCCCGTTTGGATGTCCGTCCGGATGTCCGTCCGTCCGTCCGTCTGGATGTCGGTCCGTCCCGTGTCCGTCCGTCCATCCGGATGTCCGTCCGTCCGTCCGGATGTCCGTCGGTCCGTCCGCATGTCCGTCTGTCCGTTCTTTCGTCCGTCTGTCCGTCCGTCCGTTTGGATGTCCGTCCGTCCAGATACCCGTCCGTCCGTCCGTTTGGATGTCCGTCCGTCCGGATGTCCGTCCGTCCGTTTGGATGTCCGTCCGTCCGGATGTCCGTCCGTCCGTCCGTCCGGATGTCCGTCTGTCCGTCCGTCCGTTTGGATGTCCGTCCGTCCGGATGTCCGTCCGTCCGTCCGTTCGGATGTCCGTCCGTCCGGATGTCCGTCTGTCCGTCCGTCCGTCAGGATCTCCGTCCATCCGTCCGGATGTCCGTCTGTCCGTCCGGATGTCCGTCCGTCCGTTTGGATGTCCGGATGTCCGTCCGTCTGTCCGTTTGGATGTCCGTCCGTCCGGATGTTCGTCCGTCCGTCCGGATGTCCGTCCGTCCGTCTGTCCGTCCGTCTGGATGTCGATCCGTCCCGTGTCCGTCCGTCTGTCGTTCCGTCCGTCCATCCGTCCGGATGTCCATCCATCCGGATGTCCGTCCGTCCGTCCGGATGTCCGTCTGTCCGTTCGTTCGTCCGTCTGTCCGTCCGGTGTCCGTCCGTCCGTCCGTTTGGATGTCCGTCCGGATGTCCGTCCGTCCAGATACCCGTCCGTCCCTCCGTTTGGATGTCCGTCCGTCCGGATGTCCGTCCGTCCGCAGGTTTGGATGTCCGTCCGTCCGTCCGGATGTCCGTCTGTCCGTCCGGATGTCCGTCCGTCCGTTTGGATGTCCGTCCGTCCGGATGTCCGTCCATCCGTCCGGATGTCCGTCCGTCCGTCCGTCCGGATCTCCGTCCGTCCGTCCGGATGTCCGTCTGTCCGTCCGTCCGGCCGTCCGGATGTCCGTCTGTCCGTCCGTCTGTCCGTTTGGATGTCCGTCCATCCGGATGTCCGTCCGTCCGTCCGGATGTCCGTCTGTCCGTCCGGATGTCCGTCTGTCCGTTCGTTCGTCCGTCTGTCCGTCCGGTGTCCGTCCGTCCGTTTGGATGTCCGTCCGGATGTCCGTCCGTCCAGATACCCGTCCGTCCCTCCGTTTGGATGTCCGTCCGTCCGGATGTCCGTCCGTCCGCAGGTTTGGATGTCCGTCGGTCCGTTTGGATGTCCGTCCGTCCGGATCTCCGTCCGTCCGTCCGTCCGTCCGGATGTCCGTCCGTCCGTTTGGATGTCCGTCCGTCCGGATGTCCGTCCGTCCGTCCGTCCGGATGTCCGTCTGTCCGTCCGTCCGTCCGGATGTCCGTCCGTCCGGATGTCCGTCTGTCCGTCCGTCCGTCAGGATCTCCGTCCATCCGTCCGGATGTCCGTCTGTCCGTCCGGATGTCCGTCCGTCCGTTTGGATGTCCGGATGTCCGTCCGTCCGTCCGTCTGTCCGTTTGGATGTCCGTCCGTCCGGATGTTCGTCCGTCCGTCCGGATGTCCGTCTGTCCGTCCGTCCGTCCGGATGTCCGTCCGTCCATCCGTCTGGATGTCCGTCTGTGCGTCCGTCCGGATATCCGTCTGTCCGTCCGTCCGTCGGTCTTTCCGTCCGTCTTTCCGTCAGTGGAATGGCCACACGCTTTCGCCGAACACACTTTGGAATGTACAAAGTGTCCTTCAATTTTTTTTCGGGCGGACAGTCAGCTCTTCATGTCCCCGTGCGGATACCGCCTTGAAACAGAGGCTTTGCAGCGCTTCGCGCGCGTTCAATACCCAAAGCGGCAGCTCTTACAAAAACATTTCCAATAGTTGCGGCGGAAGTGACTCGACGATGGCTGTCTTTGTCGCGCTTTCAGCCACCCCTCCAGCATGTCAGGGCGCATTCCTAGTTGATTTGCAAGCGTTGAACGGTCTTTTGTTATACTGAGCTACCGCCCCGCCGGCTCTGAATTGACCTGTTAGGGATTGCTGGAGTGGGAGCTGGTAGCAATGGTGGGTGTGAAAGCTTTATTAAAATTTGGCCGAGCATTAAGATGGCCCCCCGTGAGGAGTGACCCCTTCGGCCCAGGCGCCGCGTATAACAGAAAAAAACGCCGCTACGCTGAGCTGCGCACAACATCAGCAGTGCATTTAGGGGGGGGGGTCACGCCTGTTTAGTGCAGACCAGAGAGAAATATGGCAACGCCCAGCGAGCCGTCTGTGAAATGAGCATCTGTCCCTGTTCCCACTTACTGTTTTGAGAGAGCTGGCAGGAGCGACTTCGGAGGGCTGAAACTCTCTCAACCCAAAAGAACGTGATTTTGGGAAAGCAATGTTTGAATAGTGTAGTTTTGACATATTGGGCTCAACTGTACGTAGGTGAAACAGTCGAATCCGCAGCCGGCCGGCCCGGCGCCGATGAAACTCGGGAGGGGTAGCAGCTTGGGCTAGTTGGTATGTAGGCGGCTTTCAAAGTGGTGTCTCTACTGAGTGCTGAAGCATCCATGTTGTCTCCGCCAAGTCACATTGTAGTTAACTATTCCTTCTCACGGTCGGTGGCCCTCCGCCACCCGGTCGTGTGTAAATGTATGTGCGTGTGACATGGGCGTCGGTAAGGGGGTGCAAAAGGGGCACTTGCCCCCCCTGAAGCCACGCCAGTACTTGCCCCTCACCGAAGCAATCTAAAAACGTTGCCCAAGCTAAACCAACGCTCCTCCCCCTCCCCTCCAAAAAAAAATCCTGCCGACGCCCATGGCATGTGGCCCCCCGCATGAGGCGTCCTTTAACATGATGACCGTTCGATGACCGGTCATCGCAGCACCGACCACAATGAAATGTTAGTGCCCTTTGCGGACGCGACAGTTCTCGCCTGGCAACACTTGGCCGAGCTGTCTCTACTGTATTCGCATGCCCATAGAATGTCGCGCCCCTAGCGGAATTTAGGAGCGTCCTCTCATGGCTGATCAGTAGAGGACACCATGGCAGCTCTACGCAGTAGCGCACTTGTTCGGCTGTGCTAGCAGGAAAGAAACACTACGAGTTTGCATTTTTCCTGCTTCAGTGAACAAACCGGGTCCTCCGTGACACGATAAATCTGACTCGTTCTCGCGAGACGCGAAGTTACCGTGAAAATACGTGCCAACTCGCGCGTTCAACGATGACCCACATCGTACAAATATCAGCTTCGCGAGGTTTTGTGTAGCCACGTAGGTTAGTTAAACACTGTCGTCTGACCTTCTAAGTTGAAACTCACCTTGTTTTACTTGCATATAGCATTCGTCAGTGCTTTTGTAGTGCATGAATTTATAACATTGCAGGCGGGAAGTCGCGCGAGCTAGCGATGTATAACTGAGTAGTCTCAAATTGGCCAGCGCTGCGCCGCTTGTTTTTGTACTTATGTTGATAGATGGCAGCACTCTGCAAGCGATTTGTTTGTTGACCGGTGTGACAGCAACAAGTTCTGCGCGCCCAGATAACGTTGTGACGAGGAATAATCGAAGTCGTTCGGTGGAGGAAATTCTTCAGATTGCTGTCAGCAATGATGTTAAGAGGAACCACCTTGACGACGAGGATTATTCACTGGACGGAGAAGGCTGTAAAAGCGTGTGTGTGTGTGTGAGAAGGTGTGTGACAGCGACGATGAACGATCAGCTGCTAACTCACGAGGAGCGAGTTGCACTTCACGTCCCCTCGCGCGCTGTTTTTTCACGCTCGTAAGTCACTTTGATTGTATTTAATGCATATATAGTATCCTTCAGCGAGATCAAAATAAAAACATAGTTTTTCTTGTACATTGCACGTAGCGCAATTATTGTAGATATTATCGAGCGCCGCATTCCGCCAGAACACTCGAGTTCGGAACAGGGAAGCGAAATGGTTAGAGCGATGAAACGTGCAGTCACGGCCACAATCCACGCCTATCGGCTCACTTCTCGTGTACTTCACCGGTACCTTCCGATCGGCATAGTTGTTCGATGCATTTTCGCAACGTCGAAGAATTTCTCGTTGCGAAAAGCATACGTGCGTGTTCTTTTCGATATTCATGTTTCGATCGTGCTGATCGAACCTGCGGCATATGAGTGCAGTGAATTACGCACGGCTTGAGTCTGAGCATGGCTGTGATACAAGCGCTACTAAATAGGATGTTAAATGCTTGTGTTCCGTTGAAGAAGCAACTCCGCGTTCCTAACTGCGCAAGTAATGACGACGGCGTATGTTTGCAAACCATCGCCAAGTTAAGCATTCGGTCCCGTGCAGCAGCGATGACGCTACTCGCTGGCGGCCTACCACTGCGGCGAATCCGTCAGGCAGGCTCGGTACACAGTATCTCGGAGTGCCGTTCAGGTCACACGTCAATTCTAGTTCATGAAGTTTTCTGCAGCACGCACAGGATTTCGCACAGCATCGCTTATGCACGGTGACGGAGCTGAAATATAACCTTTCACACCGCGGCAAATAATTAGGTGGCGAGCTTCGATGGTTTGAGAAAGCATTTCGGTCTCATATCCATTTCAGTGCAGCTCATGACTTCATCCGGTGAAAGTGGCACGGGCCGTACGTATGCACGTCCTATCTGTTCCTAGCTAGCAAACGGATTGACCCTCCATCGGGCGCCATCTTGAATCGTACAGCGCGCCACCTATTGTTCGTGGGCATTGCGAATTTAAGTGGCGTCTCGTTGTACAGTAGGACGGTTTAGCCCTCGAGTCACAGCACGAGTCACACGAGCTGCAGTCTTGAGAACGGCGACGACGGGCAAGGCACCCCGAAGCACACGTCGCAAGACCGAGCAATGGCGAACGGTGAAGGCCATGCAGTACGGTCTATACTGGATGGCACGTTCTTTGAACCCGTAGAGTATGGATCAAATGCTTCTGTGCGCAAAGCAGAATGTAAGCTTTGCGCAAAAGTAATTTATGGTTCGTGGACATCGACGTCCAACTTCAAAGTCCATCTCAAGGTAAGAAACGTGTACCTTTATCCCAGTTGTTATAGTTGGGTTTCTATAATTGCCATACGTTCCTTCGAGCTCGAATACGTTTTATTTTTTTCCCAGAGGGTACATCCAAAGGGTGCATCAGAATGTGAGCAGGACCTCAAGAGGCCCCGGTAGTGCAGTGCTGGACGCGAGAAAGCAAACGAACGCGAGCGCACCAAGCAGCTAGAATCCACAGCAAGTCTGGACAGCCACTTTGGTTTCGCCAAAAACCGTCCAGGTCAAAAGAAGTTCAATGAGCTTTGCAGAACTTGATTGTCAAGTCCATGCTCGCTGTGCAATTTGTGGGGGGAAGATGCTTTTCAGCAGTTCGTCCAAGGTAAGGGACGGCGTTCTAGCTGGAACAGTTCTTGCTCTATTGGTGTGTTAGGCCAATAACGCTGTATGTCACATATTTTCAGGAACCTGCCCTGATGTGGTGCTGATGTCTCGAAGGATACTCGGGAGAAGGATAGATGACGCATTCGAAGACAAACTTCGCAGCATCAGAAGTGAGCTACAAGCGAATACACATGTGTGTACCACTGGAACGTGTGGCCTACTTCAACAAAAAGCTTCAAGGGTGTAACAGCACACTGGGTAACTAGGTAATTTCAATTATTTTGTAGGCCATTAGCATATGCCTATCAGCCGGAAGGGGGCAAGGGGGGCGCGAGCTCCCCCCATTTTCGACAGTGGTCACTGTTGGCTGCACGCTGGGAAACTAACAAATAAGGCGAATTTTTCCTTCACCTCAGTAATCACTCAATTATATTGTTACGAGGGAACGTGAATGTTACCAGGGAATGTTGCAATATAATGAAATTTTTCCGGCATTTGTGCTGTTACGATTTTCCTTGTAGGGTCTTTACGGTGCGGGCCGTCGAGGCGACGCTTTCGCGCCTTGTGCTGTAGCATTGCAAAGCAGTCTAGCGCTTAGCAGGGGCCCTATAACATTAGATCACTAGTTCGTACTTTTATTCTGCTGCTCCTGGCCTGAAATTTAAATCATTGCATGACAATGCATGCGGATGGGAACGAGCAAGCTTTTTATAGACCGGTCACAGCACTTTCTGCTTCAGGAAAATCAATTTGTTTCATCGAAAAGGAAAAGCATCACCACTGTTCTGTCGAAGCTGCTGTGAGCCGATGAGTCCGACGAATCTTTTTTAATGTTTTAGTTCTGCCGTACTGGAAGCGCCGAAAAAGATTTCTTCTTTAGTCTCCGATCAACCTGATCAGCCTTGCTTATGGTAGCTTGGAGCGATGGGAGCAGCTTCCAAAGTGGCGACGAATAAAGCAGTGGACTCGAGCCCAGTAGGAAGGTCGGCTTTAAGCTTGCCCCACAACTTGATCAACCGGAACAGGCAGATGTTGAAAGTCCGTGGTTTTTTGCACTAACCGACCGTATGCTTTTCCAGAGGTTTAGCAGTTTTCTTGCTTCGTTTGATAGTGAGAGCGTTGCCGGAGTATACGGTCGAAGGAAATCCTCTTCGGGACGCGAGGCGGCGAAAGGCGTGCAGAAAGCTGGAAGCTGGAAGCCTTACAGCCACGAAGGTCCATGTCACCTCAATTCTGAAGATGCTAGCTGTTCAGCATTTGATCCTCTGGTGGTCATATCTGCAAGGTTTTCCATCCCTGGGCAATGTTCCCACCACTTTATGTTTGCAGCAGCTTGAATATCGTCCACTCGATGTACAAATTGCTTCCAACGATGGCTGTCGCCTCTTATCCAGTGAAGCGCTATGTTAGGGTCTGTCCACAGGTACACGCTGCTGAAGGAGTTAGGAATGGACCGAATGATGTGCTCGTACAGTCTTGATTCGATTAAGCAAGCAACAAGCTCCAATCTGGCGAGGGTTAATTCTTTTATTGGGGCTATGGGAGCCTTGCAAAAGATTATTGTGGAATAAGATCCTTCTTGATTACCGAAGGTGCACAGGTAGGCGACTGCCCCGTAAGCGGATGCGCTTGCATCAGCAAATACGTGAAGCGTGCTCTTCTTGATCTGGGGTGACAGATTGTGCAAATAGAAGGGGGGTAGCTCGATTCCGTAGGGAATAGAGAGCTCATCACGCCACCTTTCCATTCATTCAGGAGTAAAGGCGGAAGAACAGTGTCCCACTCGACGTTGAACTTCCAGATGCGCTGTAATCAAACCTTTGCTCTGATCGTGAACGGGGTTAGGAATGCCAGTGGGTCGTACAGTCTTGCGGCTGCTTGCAGTATGAAGCGCTTGGTGTCAGTTCTATATTTCACAAAGTCGAGGACAGGTCAAGGGGAAAATTACAGGTTCTCGGCATCGGGATGCCAAACAAATCCAAGAACCTTGAAAACACGTTGTGGCTCGCTGACGGGAAGCTCTTCACAACCTTGTTTCAACTGCACGTACTTGAGAACAGCTTGTTCGTTTGATACCCATTAATGAAGTCTCATGGCTGCGGCAGCAAATATTTCCGTTGTTTTTGCGCAATGCTTCATAGCTTCATAAACGTTGTTGGCTCTAGTGATTATACCGTTAACATAGATACAATCTTGCAGGTTTGAGACGGTAGCAGGGTACTCAGTGGACATCTTGTCTAAGTGATGTGTTACTCTGGGGCAAGCAAATGCTCTTACAAAATGCAATACTGAGTGGCCACGTCCCTTCCTTTCTGAATTATGTAGCTACTGCTGTCTTTGGAAATGTTTATTTATTAATTTCGAATACTTGGAGCCATCCAAAGCATTTTTGCCGTTGGAGTGCACAGGGTTGCATATAGTCATACTAGCGCAGCACTTTAGAAACAAAATTAACGCAACCGAACATCAAAACACATTTCACATTGTTATGCGGCCAATAGCAATTCTCTGAACGTTGTTTCAGTACAACAATCCACTATTTGCTCCGGTAGCTTGTTTTGACCATACCGGAAAACGATAGCAAAGCATTTCTAAGCTTATGTATTTTTTTCTGACAGTGCTTATTAATTTTCATGCCAAACTAATCATATGTGCAGCACACTAAGGAAAGTATAATTACCGCAGACTAATCGGGCTCCTCAGTTTTCTACATGTTCGAGCATGTCAGACAGTTTTATTTTGCGGGTCCTAGGCGATCCGGCGTATTCTAATATTGACATTCCATTAAAAAAAAGAAACGTCTTTCTGTGAATATAGGGGCCTCTAACCGGAATGTACCTCCAACAAAATTTAGGAGTTGGTAGACTCTCACTGTAAAAAAAACATTGTACTCAGTCACTCGCAATAGATGTACTATGTCTATTGCATAAACAAATTAGCGTGGATTGTGTTTACTTGTCAAGGAGACAAATTGACACCCATATTTGAAGACTTTGTCGAACTGGCCCAACTTGCCATCTTGCTGCAAATTCACACCTACCGGAGTTTAGAGACGTGTGCCACCTGACACACTAGCCAGTTATAGAGTCCAAATTGTGTTAGAGGTACCCGCAGACAGTCGAAGACCTAATGCATTGACAAACGACATACTCATCCGCATACACATGTATTTTGTATGAAACAACCACAACAATATGAATAATACACACGACAATTACCAGCTGCCACAGAACAAATCTCTGGGGCCTCCAGAAATTCCAGGAACAAATTCAGCTTTTGAGCCATTACTTGCAACATGCTGTATGCGTTGCTGTACATACCATAGAATCCAACCATGTATGAAGGCGAAATACCCAGGACTGACTGTTTATGCACAGGAAAACATGGGCAACAGAATGAAATGCTTTTTCGAAATCTAAAAAAATATGTAATCTTTGCAGAAATGTCAAATGAGTGCAAGAGGTGATAGGTCAATTATAGATACTGGTCTGGCAAGGACGACCGGAACTAGAACTATACTGACAATCAGCAAAAAATCATTGCTTTCTAAATGATTTATGATGGTGTCTTACCCTATGTGTTCCATTGTGTTGCTGTACAGACTCATCTTAAATGCACGAAGTGGGGCGGAGTAGAGAATAGCGACATAAGAGAACGAGTATGTAGGCGCACAGACTCGTTAGGCAAACTGGCGTGTAAGAGTAGACGATATTCCGGACACTTCAATGAATTACCACCACGTTTGCAACTTCCAACTACTTAGTTAAGAAAATGTGTTTAAAGAGGTTCCTAAACATTATAACCAGGTAATTATGATTATATCAGAACAAACCTTCACAATGTAAGGAGGTATATCATAAGGATCACTTTCGGAGGAAATATTCGTATTCAAGCCACTTAATTACGCCACTTCGTGTCAGTTCCGGCATGGGTTCGAAAATACATTGTCGGGAACACGGGAACTCCCTGTCGCAATGCCTTGCGAAAGCGAGTTGTAAAGGATGACTGGAACCTGAGAATGGAGCAGGAAGTCTTTATTGAAGTCAACACTACGACGTTCAGTGCGGTTTTTTAAACTTAGGATGCCTACTGATTATCTCTTGTTTCATTTGAAACAATTTGAGATTTTTTTCAGATTACTTTGTAATTGTTGGCCCAGTGCTAAATTTATTTTTCTTTAGCAACCTTACTTTTCTATAATTTTATGCCTTTTCCAGGGGATTTGAGAATTGCATATAGAGCAAGGTTAGGCAGCTATCTATAGGCATTCTGAAGACGATGTTTCTTGTTAACGAATTGCCTGACATCCCGAGGAACCGACGTCAGAAAGCTAAGTATTTTTGCAAAAAAAAAATGATACGAAAAAACATTCTCCAGCCACAATTTTAAGCTTTTAATAATGAAATTAAAAACTGGCCCAGCGTTTCGAAACCCGTTCGGTCTCTTCATCAGGGGGGTGACTGTCCGGCCGGCTCCGAGGCTAGCGACATTTCCTAATGATTGCCCCCCTCTCAACCATCGCTCCTCCCGCCGTTCTTGTTGCGGTGCTGCTTTCTCCATTGGTTCCGGAGACCATGTACATACACACTCGGCAGGGTCCCAGTTGATCGGTTGATATTTCCAGGTGTCCTTTGGATATGCCAAGACTCCAAGAACTGCCTTTTGGTGCGGCTACCTTCCGTGTCGATGACCCGGGCGTCGTCGAAGTTCATGCGATGGTCCCTCTTTTCGCTGTGTTCTGCTAGCGCGTTCCTTGCACTGTTGATGTCATGTTGGTGTTGTCGCAGCCTTTCCGGAAAGTTTTTTAGATGCGAAGCATCTTATACTCGGGGCTATGTCCGTCCGGCGTCCCCCGTCCCGCGTCCCCTGTCCCGCGTCCGGCCACTTTCATGAAGTAGGGAAGCACCCATTATGCGAACCAGAACACTCTAGTAATATGAAGGCCGTCAACCCTACCACACTCATCAGAGTCATGGCCGAGAGCACAGAGAGGCTGCTTAGCAATGGCTAGGCAGGTGGTGTCTGTCGCCCAGGTTGACCCCATTCTTTAATCTTGCTTGCATGTGTTTGGAGGGGGGCTTAGTCCGTCCCTCCTTCCCACGTCCCACATCACCACAGCGCATGCGCGTCCCCTCCCCCCTCTCTCTCCTACGCTCACCCCCCTTTCTCTCCTCTAGGAATCTTCTACTCTACGGAGCGGCCCCCGCGTCCCACAGCGCGTCCCCTCCCCTATGCTCTCCTACGCTCATCCCCTTCCCCTACTCTAGGAATAATCTACTCTACGGAGCGGCGCCCGCGTCCCACATCCCCACAGCGCATCCGCGTCCTCTCCCCCCTCTCTCCTCTAGGAATCCTCTACTGTACAGAGCGGCTCCGCCGTCCCACATCCCCACGGCGTATGCGCGTCATCTCCCCCCTCTCTCATCTAGGAATCCTCAACTCTACGGGAGCTGCTCCCGCGTCGCACACCCCCCACAGCTGCATGCACGTCCCCTCTCTCTTCTCTCCTACGATCCCCCCCCGTCCTTTCCTCTAGGAATCCTCTACGCAGCGGCGGGCACGACATGTGGTGCGACAGCTGCATACACCGCTGGGGGGCGCCAGGGTAGTTCCGCGGTATGAAAGTGACGGAGCGTGCGCGCCTCATTCTCTCTCCTGTGCAGCGCCCGGACCGCTGCCGTGAATTGAGAGCGGCGACGTTCCTCCCGCTCAAGCTAAATATCTCCCCGCTGGTTCGCATCCACACATGGTTCCCTTTAGCGGGAGATGGGGAATTTTCAGATGTGAAGCATCTTATGCTCGGGGCTCTGTCCGTCCCTCCCGCGTCCCCCCGTCCCGCGTCCCGCGTCCGGCCACTGTCACGAAGTAGGGAAGCACCCATTATGCGAACCAGAACCCTGTAGTAATATGAAGGCCGTCAACCCTAACACAGTCATCAGAGTCATGGCCGAGAGCACAGAGAGGCTCCTTAGCAGGGGCTAGGCAGGTGGTGTCAGTCGCCCACGTTGACCCCATTCCTTGAGTCATGGCCGAGAGCACAGAGTGGCTGCTTAGCAATGGCTAGGCAGGTGGCGTCTGTCGCCCAGGTTGACTCCATTCCTTAATCTTGCTTGCATCTGTTTGGAAAGGGCTTAGTCCATCCCACCTTCCCGCGTCCCACACCACCACAGTGCATGCGCGTCCCCTCCCCCCTCTCTCTCCTAAGCTCACCCCCTTTCTCTCCTCTAGGAATCGTCTACTCTACGGAGCGGCCCCCGCGTCCCACACCCTCCTCAGCACATGCGCGTCCCATCCCCTGTGCTCTCCTACGCTCACCCCCCTTCCTCTACTCTAGGAATCATCTACTCTAACGGAGCGGCGCATGCGCGTTCTCTCCCCCTCTCTCCTCTAGGAATACTCTACGGAGCGGCTCCGGCGTCCCACATCCCCACAGCGCTTGCGTGTCCTCTCCCCCTCTCTCCTCTTGGAATCATCTACTCTACGGAGCGGCTCACGCGTCCCACACCCACACAGCGTATGCACGTCCCCTCCCCCCTCTCTCTCCTCTCCTACGGTTCCCCCCCGTCCTTTACTCTAGGAATCCTCTACGGAGCGGCGCGAACGACAGGTGGTGTGACAGCTGCTTACTCCGCTGGGGGCGCCACGGTAGTTCCGCGGTATGAAAATGACGGAGCGTGCGCGCCTCATTCTCTCTCCTGCGCAGCGCCGCGATGAGCGCCCGGACCACTGCCGTGAAATGAGAGCGGCGACGTTCCTCCCGCTCAACCTAATTACCTACCCGCTGCTTCGCCTCCACACATGGTTCCCTTTAGCGGGAGATGGGGAATTTTTTTCTTTGTCTCCCCGATGTAAGTGGTGTGGCAATCAGTGCACGGAACCTCGTACTATAGCCCAGGGAATTTCTCTTTTGGCAGCCGGTGTTTTGACCACGGCAGAAGTCGCTCGAAAAAAAATTTGCATAGAACATGTGACGGGAAAAATGCATCCCATAGAGCATTACAATCTGCGGACTGAGCTAAGAGCTTCAATTCCTGCAGCCCTACTGAAAAAAATCCGCATACCGTCATACGGAAAACATACGGATTCCGCATATCTTCCGTATAAAATATATGGATATTGTACGGACGTATACTGATGCTTACGGAAATTGTATGGAACATACGGAAGCATCAGATGGTACATAAGGAATTCCGTATGGGCGTACGGATGTGGCCATAAGGAACATGCGGATGCCGTATCTGTTATGGGGATAGACTCATACGGCTATACGGAATATACGGAAAGAACAAACGGAATCCGTACGGGCTATGCAGAAAGATCCACGTGGCAATAGTAGTATACGAAAAGCATGGTGTTCTACGTGAAACCATGACCATAGGCGAGCGCACGGGGGGGGGGGGGGGAGGGGCGCCCCCTTTTCCCTCTTGTCACTTAAGAGGGAGGGGCCCCCTCCCTCATAGCCTCCTCTATACAATTCTGTGCCCGTCAAACGCTCCCCTCGGCGACCGTCGTCTTTCCCTCTCACCTACCATGGTATTACGCTAAATTCCACCGCGGCGCGGCGCCACCTACGTTGGGCTTGTCTTTCGTGGCTTGAGGCGCTCCTGCCAGTGTATCGGACACTGCCGTGTATGTGTGTGTGCCTGCAGGAAAGGTTTATAATCT
The DNA here is from genome assembly GCA_030522465.1 of Rhipicephalus appendiculatus. Classification (NCBI taxonomy): domain Eukaryota; kingdom Metazoa; phylum Arthropoda; class Arachnida; order Ixodida; family Ixodidae; genus Rhipicephalus; species Rhipicephalus appendiculatus. The sequence goes on from JALIZH010019233.1 coordinate 44,223, forward strand.
GCAGGATCTCGTAACGCCTTGGGAACCCGGAGGTGCATGACGCGACCTGCCACAACGCTAGTTACATCGGAGAACCACCTATTTTTGTGTCACCATGGACTTGCTTGGCATTACAGGTTCGAAGGTTTACCCGCTAGTGAGAATGCCATGCCTTCATTGCAGTTAAGGATGGCGGGTCAATGCGATTACCTCGCAACGGCAGGACCTGTGTGAGAGATTGTCCTATTTCTACAGCCTCATAATATTTAGCATGGTCAGTGGTGGCAGACGTGAAGAAGTGCGTATGTGGTGGTGTGTGCCAGTACAGTGGTGTCGTGTCGTTTCGCATACAGTGCACATTGTTTGTACTTATTCTGCATACGTAGGTACGCGTGCAGAATAAAGGTTCAGTTTTATTGCCAGTGTGAATGCCAGCCCTTCATTGTAGATAAGGGTGGAAGATTAGTGCCATTCCGTTTGCAGTGCCGCGTGAGATCTGCTGCTGTTTCTACATTCTCGTCATACCTGGCATGGTCAATGGCGGCAATTGTGAACAAGTGCATGTGTTGTGGCATGTGCCAGGGTGTCGTGTCATCTGACAGTGTGCATTGTTTATGCTTATTCTGATTGGTGTGTGCCCGGGTGTCGTGTCGCCTGACAGTGCTCATTGTTTATGCGTGCTCTGCGTGTGAGAACTGCCACTGTTTCTACATTCTCGACACATGGAGCATAACCATTGGTGGCAGACGTGAACAAGTGTGTGTGTGTGGTGATGTGTGCCAGGGTGTCGTCTTGTCTTACAGTGCGCATTCTTTGTGGTTATTCTGCGTGGTGCATGCGAGGGTGTTGTCATCTGACAGTGCACATTGTTTAGGCTTGTTCTGCGCGTACATGTGCAGAATAAACATTATTAGATGTGAAGCATCTTATGGCGAAGCTTAATCCGGTGGTGGTGGTGGTGGTGGTGGTGGTGGTGTGCCGCGTGCCCACCCTTACTGCGCATGCGCAAACAGTTAAAGAAAAAATAAAAATAAAAAAACCTCCTCTCCCCCATCTCTCTCCCCTCTAGGCATCCCTCCCCACGGCAACCACACCCTCACTGCGCATGCGCCTCCCTTCCTCTCTCCCCCTCTTACACTCCCCCCTCTCTCCATCCCTGCCCGCGGCGTCTAACTCCCCCCTGCGCATGCGCGTCCCCCCCTCTCTCTCCTCTCCTACGCTCCCCCCTCTCTCCTCTACGCATCCCTGCCCACGGCGTTCACACTCCCCACTGCGCATGCGTGTCACCCCCCTCTCTCTCCTCTCCTCCGCTTCCCCCTCTCTCGCCTCGCGACGCCGACGCAGGCAGCGTCTGCTAGCGAGTTTCTTGGTTGAAAAAACCGACTGCTCGCGCTGCACAACCGTTCACTGGCCATCCCGTATATATGGCAATGGATCTTGACCTCCAAGGTGGTGCCGGTGGAAGATTTCTCCTGTGCGTTGTTGAACAATAAAAATTCGCAGCGTGCGCGTTAACTAAAAGCGGAGTGCGGGTCTCTGTGTCCAGTCGGAGTCTTCTGTCTCTCATTGCCCATTAGCAGCGATTGGCATGTTCCAGTAGAAAACACCGCTCCATCACTGCGTGCTTTGCGCCTCCTCAGTTTTCTCTCCTGCGCAACGCTGCGATAGGGCCAGCGTCAACGCCACCGCCAGTGTAAGCGTTAGCGCCCGCTGCTTCACATCTACACATGGTTCCCTTTAGCGGGAGATGGTGTAATTTTCAGTTTACTTTGATCTCTCGATTAAGCTGTCCTCAAACAAGTTCTGACTTAATGGAAGACCTTGCCTGCATTGTATGGACTCGCTAAACCAAAATGACTATGGTATTATGGCATCCATAATACCACATTTCCGTATATAAGAGAAGCCGTATATACGGAGGATACGGATCCGTATAATCCATATATATGGATTATGTGGATTCGTATCATGCGGATCCGTGCCATGCGGATCCGTATCATGCGGATCCGTAATACCATAATTCCATATGTACGGATCCGTATCTTCCGTACATACGGATTTTTTCACTAGGGAGAGGTGTGGTATAACAACCAATATTCACATTTCAAAAAATACATTCCATGGCTGATCATAATTTGTGCATCAGCTACAATGCAGCTAAGGTCACTATTACCAGACGTTACGAAGCTCTGAGACACAAGTATTGTCTGCTTTGAAAAAAAATCAGATCTGAGAGTGAAGAACTATTCGAACGACACCGAGTAAGCTGTGTAGCAAACTGATAAATGTCGTTGGTCATAGGAAATAAAAGAATATTTTTTACCAATGAAAGAAGCAGACAAAATATATCAAAAGGGTGGCGTGAGCGAGTACACTTCAACCTGCTTCTCTGCACTCGAGAAAACGCAACGAGGGAAAAAGAGTGATGAAGTACGACGTTGGGGAGATGAATAAGTGATTCGTACATATACATAATAACACATGACTACTATCGTAAAGGAGGCAAGGACGCTAATAATAGAGAGAGAGGTTTATTTACAGAAAGGCAGGAGGTTGGCCTGAGTTATATTATGCCCTAGCCTGCTACTCTTCACCGGGGCAGGGGAAAGGGGAGGGAAAAATTTTTTTCATTATGTTATATACCACCTTGCCTAACTGTCCATCTTATAGCGTATATACCTACCCTTTTGATTATTGTAAAGTTAGCTTTCTAGCGAGGCTGTTAGCCCAATTAATGGAAGTTAGTCACTTCTGCAAACAACGTAGATAAGCGCTGTCTGCTTGCGCTATGACGTTGAATGTTGACTCAGCCTCTTCTCATCAACCTTCATAATAGACAAAGCCTAGCAAGAGCATCTGGGACCTCGTATCCACTTGAAGCATGACTGGTGCCAGCATTAGTTGGGCGAAGCAGGCGCATTCCCGAATTATGAAAATGATCTAACAGACCCTTTTGTAATGCGCAACCTTACGCATAGGTTTACGAAACATCTATCACGCACTATAATAATGTTTTCACAAAATGCCCTTGAGGCATTTCGTATAACTGTACGGGCGCATATTTCGGGGGAAGTGCAGCTGTCACCTAGTTCTTGCACTCCCACGTCAGCCAGCATAGAGGTACCCGTCTTCTGCTGAGACATGAAAGGAGCCCAGTCGCGAAATGCTATGTGTTCTAATATCTCATACATTATAGAGCGTTCGCACTTTGGGCTCCTCGGTGGTCTGGTAGTTACGGTGCTCGACTGCTGACCCGAAGGTCGCGGGATCGCGTGCTGGCTGCGGAAGCGACTTTTTTCGATCGAGGCGAGAATGCTTGAAGCCCGTGTACTTAGATTGCGGTACAAGTTAAAGAACTCCAGGTGGTCGAATTTTCCGGAGGCCTCTACTACGGCGTCTCTGATAACAATATCGAGGTTGTGGACTTCAAACCCCAACAATAATTATTGTTATAATTACACTTCGAGCAGTACGCACGATTGAAGAGGTGCACGTAGCCCCGAGTTAAGGCGACGAACAGGTGATGCCTGTGCATTACACTGGCGCTGCTGCTGTTTATTCAAACCGGAGAGCAAAAATACATGTCACTCTATTTCCCACAGATGCCTGTACCGATGATAACAGTATGTTGCTGTGAAATCTCGCATAAGTGCACACTAAACAAATTCTGACCCATAAGGGTGCGAAAAAGGGTGCGACACCCTACTTCACACCCTTTGGGCACCGTATTTGTGTCGCAGCACCCTACAAGCGGAACGCAAAGGATACATCAGAGGGGGTGTAAACTAGCGTGCAAGGAAGGTGCTACAACTAATGGGTGCTGAAGAGCACTCATGAGGGTGTACAGTCACTGACAAAAGTTTGTGAGCAACTTGGTCCACGAACATAGCCAACAGCGGCCACCGCGCTCACATTAGAAGCCCTACTAAAGTAGTGGATATCTGAGTTGCGGCAGCACCCGGCCGAACCTAAGTACTACATTGGTTCTGGCACTCGTGCTGTCTCGGCCTCTTCGGCTCACGGCCGGCGCTGAGCAGGCGTTGCGCTACAAGCTGAGTAGCCATCGGCTGTATACGTAGCTTGTGGAGCTACAACAGGATTTTGACTTTCACCTATAAAGCTATCGGCCTCGTTTGCGCCTTGTTCTACTCATGTAATTGAGCTGCTGCGATGCCAAGAGCCACTGACATCACTCACGAAAGAACACCGTCTGGTGCGAGCCCATCTTGTCTTGTTTCTCTCGCGCGATCCACGTTTTAACGGACGCATACAAAACTAAGAAGGCCGTTAGCACATCAGAAGCATTGTCATTGAAGGGCTAGCAGTTGAATGAATCCATGGCTCATCGTCGTACTTGTGGTAAACGGGTAAATAAAATGTTAACAGATGTTAACGCCAAACCACTCAACGAAGTCGACGCGACGAAGGCGACATAATCTGGTCTCCAAGCTGCGCCCTCCCATAGTACCAATAAAAACTAAAAATTAAGAGAGAAATTTTATGTGTGGCCAATGTAGAGAGATGGCGCAACCTTCAAAATTTCGTCGGAACGGTATGCATGGTTGGTGGTCGTTTTCACGGGAACTTAACGAACCCTGTAATTATCGCGTTCATTATTATGTAGCTTTTGATTAGCTGCTAAGCTTGGATAAGGAATGGCTATAGGATAATTATGTCTGCGTATCTTCTGATGCAGCCATGAAATGTAAGAGAGTTTACCAAAAATTACGTGGCACTTGTACCACGATGTCGGTCGTAATTCAGTGACTATGTAAGCGTCTGCACTTCGTATTGGGGTACGTGTAAACACATCTGTGCGTACGCGGCGGTTGTGATTTGTTCATAGTATGGGCTATATATATTGTGTGCGAATGAATGACTTGTGTATTGAACACATTGAGTGTGTGTGCGTGTACTATGTGTCTCGCAGACCAGCAAAAGCGTACTTACTAATAAATGTGTATGTAAATGCGCTGCATCAGCCTTCCGGTGTCCTTGCGCAATCCATGAATGTAGGGATGGTAAAATCGATGAACGATTAATCGATTAAAGGTGCATGGTTAATCGATTAATCGTAATCGATTTCCGCATTTCAATTAATCGAATTAATCGATTAAAACTTTGCGATTAATCGATTACGGCAACTGCCACCTCCATCCCCATACCACCCCTTTGACCAGTGCACATGAGTGCGAGGCGAGCGATGCCGAGACGCAGAAGTCGAGCGCACCTAATATTTTTCTCTACAGCGCACATTTATACTCTAGTAGAACGAGCCCAAAGCCGTCCGCGGCCCTACCCCATAGAGGCAGAAATGAACTCGCCCTGGCCTCCGTCGCCTACGGCGCCCACCTCCAAGCCCTCCCCAAGGCTTCAAGCGCGGGCAAGTGGCCCCACCCCGATGAGGCAGAAATGCACTTGCCCGCTTCTCGCCGCTCACATAGCTCACAGCTTACTGCATTCGCCTCCTCTCGACCCCCTTTCTTCTATCGTGCGCTGGTTAACCGTCGGCAAAGTACACGTGGTGCTTACTTGCTATATTGCATTATTATTACATTTCGGTCTGTATATATACTGCTTCCTTTGTCATGTAATGGCGAGCACGCGCAAGAGGAGCACTGTGTCGACGTTGTTCACAGAAGATTCGAAAACGAAGGCTGCCATGTGTGATAAAGGTGGTAAGCAGTAGTCGAAGCCAGGGACGAAAACTCAAATGGTCATGACTAAAATTACAATGTTGAAGACCCCGTTCCCGAAGACACCACTACTATTCATATAGTGTTTTTTTTTTTCTGTTTTTTTTGGACGGGCGTACATAAAGTGTGGACCGCTTAGCGTAATATGTACGGTAAGTTATCAGTATCTCGCAACTCAGCCAAGAGCCTTTGCGTACCTATCTTTAAAATCAAGTCGCTCTTCAATTACACAAACGATTCTTATGTTTTTCAAAAGGATGGACTGTTGGTAATTCATATTCGTTCAAAAAGCTGGGTCCTCTTCGCAGAACCTCTTCCTTTGTCCCTGTGTTTTCAGCGCTATGGATTCATTGAACCAAAGCAGCGAAGGCGGTGCTTCAACGCTCAACAGAGAAGTTGGTTGTTTTCTGTACATTTCCAGACGTGCGAGCGCATCGTCTAGTTGCTTATTTTGTTTGTGTTCGTTTTCGGCTCCGCGCTGTTTCATCATGTTTCATCGCACAAACTCAGCTCTCCTTGCCTTTGATAAACTAGCAAATTTCTTCGCCTGCTGTGTCTATGGCAACTTTCTGGGTATTTTATTTAACTCTCAGCTCAGCCATGTTGGATCAGTGGTTACAGCGCTCGGCTGCTGACCCGAAGGCCGCGAGGTTTGAACCCGCGCACGGCGGTCGCATTTCGATGAAGACGAAATCCTATAGAGGCCCGCGTACTGTGCGAGGTCAGTGCACGTAAAGAACACCAGATGGTCGAAATTTCCGGAGCTCTCCACTTCGGCGTCCCCCCCCCCCCCCCCCCCCAAAAAAAAAAAATGTTTTCTACAACCACCACCTCATAATCATATTCGTGGTTTTGGGACATAAAACCCAATATAATATTATTATTGAGCTCTCACGTTTAATTTTTTTCTCGTTTAACGGCACTATACAGCGGCTCAAGAAGTCCCGCATTGTAATATGCGTTGTTTATTTGAATGACCGGTTCCTATTGCCGTTATATTTTATTCCTTAAGAAGTAAATGCTTATTGTTTACCAATGAAGTGAGAGAGAGAAAATACATTAGAAGGCAGAGAGGATGGCCTGAGCTAGTATGCCCCGGCCAGCTACACTGCTCTGGGGAAAACGAATGATGAAGTATGATGGTGGCAGAAGGAAGTTATTGTGTGTGTATATATATATATATATATATATATATATATATATATATATCCTTTTTCATGACTGTGAACCTAATAATAATAATAATATCTGGGGTTTTACGTCCCAAAACCGCCATATGATTATGAGAGACGCCGTAGTGGAGGGCTCCGGAAATTTTCACCATCTGGTGGATTGTGAAGTTAGCATTCCTGCAATGCAGTTAGCCCAATTTATACCAGTTAGTCACTACCAGCAAACAGCGTGTTCAAGCGTAGTTTGTTTGCGCTATGATGCTGAAAAGGTAGACTCAGCAGCCCTCTTGACATAAACCCGCGTAACAGATAAGCGCCAGCACGTGCAACTAGGACCTCGTCTGCACATGAAGCACAACAGGTGCCGCCATTAGTTGAGCGAATATGTAGAGTAAGGAAGCGCACTCGCGGAATATGAAAATGGCCTAACAGACCCTGGAGAAGTGTTTCTTTCAGCTAACGCTTGCACTCTCACGTAAGCCAGCCTAGAGGCCTCCGTCTCCTGCTGTGACGCGAAAGGAGGACAGTCGCGAAATACTATATGTTCTAATGCCTTACTGTGGAGCCCGAACGCTCACAGTTCGGGCTCCACGGTGGCCTATAGTGGTTTCGGTGCTCTACAGCTGACCCGAAGGTCGTGGGATCGAATCCTGGCCACGGCGGCCGCTTTTTCAATGGAATCGAAAATGCCTGAGGACCGTGCACTTAGATTTAGGTGCACGTTAAAGAACCCCAAGGTGGTCGAAGTTTCCGGAGCGCTGCACTACAGAGTTCCTCATCATCATATATCGTGATTTTGGGATGGAAAACACCAGATTATTATTATTATTATTATTATTGTTATTATTATTATTGTTGTTGTTGTTATTATTACAGTTCCGGCTCCACGCACTATTGAGGATGTGCGCGTACCGCCGAGTTAAGGCAACGACGAGGTGAAATATGTGAAGTACACTTGCGCAACTGCTGTTCATAACCAGGAGGCGAAAAAATTCCCCCCACCTGCCCGAAGGGAATCGTGAGGAAATGCGAATGCATTTAGCGCGCGCTTCACACCATTTATATATGGTGGTTGTGGTTCGAAGAAGGAAAAGGCGCCTAATTTCTGCAGCGCGGTCGGGAGCATGGCGCAGCGCCTTTTTTTCTTTTTTTTTGTGTTTTTTTTATTTTTATTTTTTTTTCATATATAGCTCCGCCGAGCTCCCGCGATGCGAGCGCCCCCTCACACGTCAGAGCGCGCTCCTCCTCCCCACTCACTCTCTTTTTTTTTCAATTTTTTTTTATATATAGCTCCGCCGAGCTCCCGCGGTGCGAGGGCCCTCACGCGTCAGAGCGCGCTCCTCCTCTCCACTCAGAGCGGAGAGAAAACACCTGCCGCGGACAACGCCAACGCCGCACAACGCCGGATGCCTGACATAGCCCGACTATGAAATGCATTCGCATTTAAAAATCACGTCGCTCTACTTCCCGCAGATGCCTATACCGATGATCTGTTTGAGGCATTATGTTGCTGTGCAATTTTGCATCGGTGACCTCAACGAAGAAGTGACGTCAGTCCGCAATTACAGTATTATTGAGGGCTTCCGCCATATCTAACAGACAAACGGAGAAAAGATGTCGTCCCAAAGTGCGAGCGTCTTATTTACTTCCTCTTCCTCCTCATCTCTGCTTTGCCTTCCACGGGATTTCCTAACCCTCGGCCACGCTGTATGTTTCCGGTGCGTCTTTCCGACCGGTGTGGTAGCCGAAAACTCCTCCGATTTCGGTGCGCTTGAGTAGGCAGACTTCGAGGAAATACGATTTCCCCGCCGAATCGTCCATGGACGATGGCCATAGATCCTTCAATCCGTGACATCGCCGAGAGACTGCGGTTCTCCTGTGTCCACTGGGCGAAAGTACGAATTTCCACGAAGGCGCGAATGTGCACATGTGATCTCTAGCGCGTCTGATAGACTTCGGTCGAGATCAAACACGAACAATGCTTCTGAAACAATGAGATACCCTTTTTTAAAGCGCCGATCAAAATGGTCGATTAATCAATTAATCGATTAAAACATCACATCGAAATCAATTAATAGATTAAATGCTAAATCGATGAACGATTAACGATTAATCGATTAAAAATTTTAATCGACCATCCCTACATGAATGGGCTCGACTCTCAACTTGCAGCCAAGACGCCATTCCGTACTATCAACGAGCGTCGCTTAGGGCATAAACGTGTACTCGCTAAATCAGTGCACTCTCTAAGCCTAATTGTATCGCTCGCTACGCTAGCCTGGTGTCAGCCAAATTGTCGGCAAACGTTGCCGTTTAAAACAGAACCGTACCCATAACTCATAAACGAATCATTTCTGAAAGGTATCTGGTGCCAGAATTCCAACAACATGTCGATACCAATCTCCTGAATGGCTAAAATCTGAATGCCCATTCTGAAATATAGCTTTTGTTTCACGGTTATGTGTCCACACATGGGGACCACGCGAGGTGCCTCACGAAAACAATGCTTTTGACCAGTCATGCCTGTGTAGCTTATGAACATATTTATTAAGAAAATTTAAAAAAAAAAACAGTGTGTGGTAATCCAGTCATATGCTGCCCGCGGGCCGCGTGTTTGAGACCCCCTCGTATAGGGTATTCTACATTTGTGGCCATCGCTAGCATCGATCCTAGGTTTTTGCTCCACTGGCACATCGATGTGGAGCACCTTTCCAGTTCAGTGCAATCCATTTTAAAGGGTGTTATGGCACGATAGCACCCTTTATAAAAGGTGCAACCATTACATCCTTTGAAATTGTATGCTGTGCACCTTTTTAAGGGTGGTGAGCTCTGAACCCTTTCTTAGCACCCTTATTCGAACACCCAGTAGGTGGCAAAGGGTGTTCGTCTGGCGACAAGCTCATTTACAGCCTTATGGGTCATAATTTGTTTTTTGTGTGGCCTCATAGAAGAGATCACGTCAATCCGCAAGTTGGTATGTTATCGAGGGCTAACACACTATCTAAAGGACAAACGGAGAAACGATGCCGTCCCTATGAGGGCGAGCTTCTTACTTACTTCCTCTTCTGTCTTTGATCTTTCTCGCAGTTTCCTCACCCTCGGCCACGCTGCCCGTTTCCAGTGCGTGTTTACGGCCAGTGTGGTCGCCGAAAGCGCCTCCGATTTGGGTGCAATAGAGTAGGCAAGCGTCGAGAAAATACTACCAGTGGCCGAATCGTTCATGGATGATGGCCACAGATCCTTGAATCCGTGACATCAGACAAAGACAGCGCGACCCCGTGTCCAGTGGGGCCAAGGTACGAATTTTCACGCAGGCTCAAGTGTGCCCATTTTATGTCTAGCGCGTTTGACATAGAAACATGGCTTGAGACCAATCATAAACAATTCCTCTGAAACTGCGAGATATCCTGTTTAAAGCGCCCATCAAAAATGCTGATTAATCGACTGAAACATCACGTCGAAAGCACTTAGTTGGACAAAGGCTAAATCAACAAAAATTGAAGATTAGTCAGTTAAAATTCTAATCTTCCATTCCTACTGCAAAATGTAGAGATCTTCACTAAGTATAATGATTGGTACTTACAAGAGTTGTATTGTACACATAAATTGATTTCACCAATATGAAATACTCAAATTTCTCAGGCATATGTCGCCATGGCCAAGGAATGACCATGCACCTATCGGCCCTCAGCAAAAGCGATTCTTTCGACTGTGAGCGACGCTGGTATTCACTTTCTTTAAAGCCGGCGGTGCCACTTAACGTCGTCCTGATTGCGAACAGAAACACAGAAGCCGCGGTATTCTGTCACGTGGCGTATTGCTTGGAAGCTCTGAGTTATCAGAATTCTCCTTAGTGTAATTATTTAGCAACGGATAACGCAGTACTTAGCGCTCACGGGAATGCGTGATTTTATCTGCGTTTTTTTCCAACTGAACGGTGTAAAAAACTGTCGTATTAAACCACACTAAATTTAGAATGAGTAGTAATGCTAAATACGACGCCTCAATAATTCAATAAAAAAATCCACGCATATCCACGAAGTGATTGATGACGAGTGGGCTAAGCGCTGGGTGTCCTATGGGCGACTAATCGTACGTTACCCGAGCGTTGCCCCATATAATGTAAATTTAGTAACATAATGTGACCTAAAATGACATAAAGAGTCGACGACAAAGCTAGGTCCTAAGGTCCAAAATGTATACGTTGAAGTTGCCGACTAGTATGAAGGGTTTGTGCTTGTAGGTTTTTTGTATTGTTGGGTCACAATTATGACTGATTCAGTTATTGATAAACATTTTTGTTGTGTGATATGCTTTCATTGATGGGTGCTTAAATTTCGGTGTATTTACGGTGTTTTGGCCTTTCAGTTTGTCCTGGTTAGCAGTTTTTTTATTTTGTTCTTGTTAGCCGTTTGTTAACCTTTTACATTGTGCCGTGCCGAAAGCACGGGCGCCAGACGGATAGACAAACCTCACCCATAAGGTGCTTCGCCTCAAAAACAGGAAATGTAGACTAAACGTTTTCGCGTTTGAGCAGCATACACACCGGCCCCATTACGGGCTGCGCTCGACCTCTATAAGCTACTGCAGCGCGACCCCTTTTCGCACTGTCATACCAAGAACACCATTGCTCTGCGCAAATATGTCCTTTATTCCGGAATTTTGACCACCTCTCTGGCAGTGCCGTACGAGGCTTCGCAGTCATTGATATCGTACCGTGTGAATTTGTTTTCACACTTGCAGTATTCCATAAATGGCTTTTCACACTCTGAGCTGCCGTTGAAAGAAAAGTGGTCATTCACCCAGAGTTCCATGCTTTGAGCTGCATCTGCAAAAATCATTGCAATCTATTACGACACGGACTACAATCGAGCGGGTTTAGTGTACAGGGGGGATGGGGCGTACTATGCAATAGTGTATACTTTATGGTGCACACTGTACAAGGTTACGGTGCATGAAGCTACAACGTCGTGCGCGATGTCACAGCGGCGACGAACAGGGTATATACCCCTGTTTGTCACCGTGGCCTCTCTGAAAAGTTCCTGGGCCGGTACATCAGTCCGTATCAGGTGCTACGCCGTGAGAGTGGCGTAAAGTACATAGTCGTTCTGGACACGGCATCGTCAACAAGAACAAAACGAAGACAACCGAACTCCTAAAATGTCATAATTTATCCTACTTCTCATTTGTTGATTTTAGGTTTCTTTGTATTTGTGTTACTGAAATTACATCATCGCTCGTTGTGTGTGCACGCATGACATTCCACCATTCTTGTACGTTAATGTTGTCTAAGCTGCTTTATTCTTACAGGCGAGAGCTCTGCTGGTCCAGTCGAGCAAGCTTCGCTGTGTATCTCCGTGTGGCTTTAAAGGGAAGAACGCCTAACCCATGACAAGAGAGAGAGATAAATTACTTTAAGCTGCGTAAAATTTAATAGTGGCGTTGCAGTTGTCCACGAGCCTTCAAAGAACGCGTTCGTCTTGACGTGGGCCTGTGGGGCAACGGATAACGCGTCTGACTACGGATCACAATATTCCTGTCGAATGCCCTTACCCGGCTCTCAAGGTGAAACTCCAGGAGCGCGCGCATCTGCTATCAGAGGAGCACGCGAGTGCGAGCGTCTTTTGGTAGTGTAGGGCACCGTGGTGTAGGGGCATGACATTTCTAGCGTCGTCTGCGGCGACGGCTATGGAAAATGACGAAACGATGGTAGTGAATGCACGCAGTATACATTCTTAGAGTAGCCATATCGTTGGGTTGGCAAACTGTGCTTCGGCTACCAGGGTAAACAAGCATAACCAAGTAAACAAGCTTTCACTTGCATAACTGGCCTTTGCTGAGATAAGCCGCAGCCATTCCTTTGAATTCGAAGCATTTCTTTGTGAACCTATATCTAGCCGCCTACGTCTGGCGACACTAAAAACTGCGCAGGGTATCGCTGGAGTTAAAAGGCCAAGTTATTCTTCTGAGTGTTCTTCTACTCTCGCAAAGCATCGGATGGAGTGAAACGCATTTTCGCTCTGTTTGAAAGGAGAGAGTGAAATTGCTTTATACTCTACCTCTCTTCTACTTCTCTCATGCCTGTAGAGTATATGGGCATATACCTCTCTCAGAGTATATGCCCATATACTCTTCAGGCATGAGAGAGTAAAACGCGGTTATACGCCTGCTACTGATCATATATAGAAATGCCGGCACATCGCGAGTGATGACCACTTCCTAATAACAACACATAGATGAAGTAAACAGTATAATATTTGTTTGTTGTGACTTTGGAGACGACTAATAAAAAGAACAGCGTTTTCAGCGCCTCCCAGCGATTTCAGCGCAGTGGAAGGCACTTGGAACTCTTAATATCCGCGTTTCTAGCTTGGGATTTGTAGTAAAACAAGCGAATGTGACCTCAATGAATCAGTCACGATCGAAACTAAATTCAAGTGGTTATTGTATTCTTCGTATATCAATCGGCATTCATGTTTTTCACGAACGTCACGCAGGGAGCGTGCTGTCGTAAACCTAATGTATACGGTACGGCTACCCTGAAGTATAATGGCTGTAGTCGCGGAATGTGAACGAGAATGACCAAAAATATGTCCAAGGGGGTGAAGAAAACCGAATTGTTCAATGTGCAGTTGAGAAGTGCGATGTTTCCTACACAGAAATGACTAACCGCTTAGGGAGTCAGTGCGAATGCCGTGCATATCTTCAGTTACGCTGATCTTATTTTTTACTGCAAAACGTGTCAGATTGACGTTCCGATCTTGCGAAGCACAAAACAAACACATTAACTGCAGTCCGTTCGGTTGTCGCACGCATGGAGACATTCAAATCTGCTATTCTAAACAAGGAAATGAAGACAAATCACGGACATTACTTATAACATGAAGAAATAAACGCTCTTACGCCATCTTCCAGCGTGGTGTAGTCGGTAGCGTGTCTGCTTCGCAATCAGATGTGCGTCTAACGGTCGTGGGTTCGAGTCTCACATGGTCATGTATCTTTTTTTCTGTCCTAGTGCTCGTTATTAGCCATCATTACGGTCCGTATCTAATGAAAATTGTGAAACGCAATTCTAAAGCCCCATTTTGGCCCCAGTTATGCTATTTTTTTTCCTGCGGTGTACTACTACTCCCTTGGGTGGGGTTATGTTACTCCGCTTCGGCCAGAGTTATGTTACTCTGTTGGGGTGGAGTACTTTGACCCTCTATGAGGGCATTACTATACTCTGCCTCAAAAAGAGGTGATTTACTCTGGAAAAAAAGAGTTAAATATGGGACAAGAAAACACTCTCCAAAGAGAGTGCCCGGTACTCTCTTAGTTCTTAGAGTGCACTATCATGGTCGTGTCCTTAACTTGACTCACACGAAAGCTTTCAACGAGGGCGTTAGTGTATGACGAACACGATGGCCAGGTCATTATATCAATAACGTGAGATACTTGACGAGTACGTCGTGAAAGCCTTTCCTTCAGCCACATTTCGCATATACCCGCATAACACGGCCCATGGAATTCGGGTATGAGCAACTGGTGATTGACAGTTTGCGCCATATTTACGTGATCGCGTCATGGAGCTTGTGTGGCAGAAAATTCGGGACATGCATCGGTTGTGTTGTGGTCGAGGGAAAAACAGGAGAAACAGAAACATAGAAATTAGAATGAGAGTGGGATTCGAACCCAGGCATTATGCGTGGCGGTCAAGTATTCCGACACAGTGATACGCCAGTGCTTAAAACAGCTGCCAGCGCGAGATCAGAAACCTGGAGAAGGAACTGTTCAGGCGCTGACTCGTTCCAAAGCACGCAAATTCGCGTGTGTGGCATCAGAAAAACCAGTCACAGTGCAAAGATAGACAGGGTTAGGTCACCGTTCAAGGGCGCAGAGATGCCAACTGATAAACGCAATGAGGTTTTATCAACAGAGATAGACCATAACCTAGATGGAAAGCCCGCTGAGGAGTAAAATGAGGCTTTATTAGCGGGGCTAGTTTATGATCTAGAGCAAGAGCCACCTGACACATCCACAATCGATCAATACTGTAGCCGGCCTCCAAAACGTTTGACAGGCTAATGGACGTAAACAGAGTCGCTGGAAACTGAGCAATGATTTATCCCGAAATTAAGACATTATTTATCCCGAAATTAAGCAAAGTAATACATGTTCCTCATGCGCGGATGTAGCTAACTTCGAACACATGCTCTGGCGGTGCCCCGCGTTACGGTGTGGCGAAGTCATTACGCCGTCCAAATGGGAGGCTGCTATTACCAGCCTCCCATTCGAAAGCGATTCGAAAAACTTACTACGGTCAATAAATTCGACAAATCTCCTTTATCATTATCAGAATTCCCACAGCTAAAGTTTCCTTGGCAGAGCAGGTGGTGTTCATCTAGAAAGGACGAAATATTAATTACAAGGCTACGCTGTCGAGTCCCCCCCCACTGAACTTTTACCTTCATAGGTCAGGTCTGCCTCAGTCACATTATGCCTTCACTGTAATGAGAGCGAATCTCTGAAGCACTTCTTTTTGACATGCCGAAGATTTAAAATACAAAGGAAAAGATTACTTGAATAACCCCTACGAAAGTCAGCCTTGAATTTGACTCTTCCGGTGATTCTTTCATTTCGCGCAACCACCTTTCGTTTTAGCCACAGGAGCGTTTTCAACGCTGTATCTAATTATTTACGAGACTCTAAAAGAATGGAATGTAAGTGTAGCTTACTTCAATTGTCCTAATTACAGCTATATATATATATATATATATATATATATATATATATATATATATATATATATATATATATATATATATATATATATATATATAATCCGTAATGCAATGCATTTTCAACCCTTTCCTCCAGTAAATGAATTTCTTTCTTAAGCAAGACACCGTCCGATTTCATGGCCTATCCCCCGAGGTGTGTTACGCCAAAACACTAAGGAAGCAACCAACCAACCAACCAACCAAACAGGCTTCACACAATAAGAATTGCGTAACCAGTGGGTCATTGAATGCTTCCAACCCAATACGAAGGGCTCAGCCGTAATTATTCATCGTCATCAGCCACCACATCAACAAAGTGCACATTATGTCTTGAAAATGAGCTGCGGGTAGCTCGCTTCTCCGCTGAATGATGAATAATGGCGTAGTGGGTGCTTCCTACTTGACAAAAATTATGGTTGATGGCTTAGTGGGTACCTTGCTAGCGTACTTTTATTAGAAGCCCTAAGAGAGATTACAATGGGTCCTAGGAATTACGTTCTTCCAGCTTTCGCTGTGACTGTGCTTGGCTTTCCGCGCAGGCCTGGTGTGTTTTTATTCAAGAAATGGGTTTATAAAAGGAAGCGCGACCATCCATGCCCCCGCACGGCAGCCGCGACATACATACTTGCAAAATTGACGCACGAAAAATGTGAGCAAGGGTTCCTATGAGGCTATCATTTTCTATTCACCCTAAGACTGGACGGGCTAACTCGCTGTCATAGATGGCCATAAACAAAGCAATGACTTCAGCCGCCATTTTGTTGAGGCCCAAGTATAACTTATCTAGACAGACAAAAGGAGCGTTCTGCATAAAAAGGAACGAAGATGACTGCATAAGCCGGCTGTCCATATCCCTCTATCACAGCTAGGTACACTTCTAGCCTTCGGGCGGGCAGGAAAACGATTGACTGGGGCGAACCCTTGCTCACATTTTCAGTGGGCCTATTTTGCAAGCGTTGCCTTGTTGAAGGGAAGAAGTTTGTCCTTCCTTATAAGAGCACGTTTCTTGAATAAAAATTTCAGTGGATAGTCAGCAAGATTGAACTTCAAGAGGGTTTCGACTTGGGCTTGTTGGTGATTCATCTTGATGGGAACTGATGCGCACAAAAGACAGGGACACAAGATGGAACATAGATGGACAGACGAAGCGCAAACTAACAACAGTTACAGTTACATAACAAGTAAGCTCACATTTTCTGCCAATAAACTGTTGTTAGTTTGCGCTTCGTCTGCCCATCTGTGTTCCTTCTTGTGTCCTTGTCTTTTGTGCGCATCAGTTCCCATCAAGCAAGATTGAGAGTGCATATCAGTGCTAAAGACAAGAGGGGGGCAGAATAGAGGACACACAGCGCTCTTCTGTCCCCTCTTTATTCATTTATTTATTCATAATACCTCAAAGCTCTCACATGGGACATTACATGAGGGGTGGGCGAACAAGAAAACTGGCGGGTCAGGTTAGATTTCATGACTTGAAAGATGGTCTTCAATTGCAGCTTTGAATTTAGCAATATCAGTGATGAGGGCGATATCTGAAGGAAGGGCATTCCATTCTCCGGCAGAATGCAGGAAAAATGAACGTTGATAGGTGGTCGTACGTGCACGTGGTACATACACAGCATTTCGGTGCGAGTGGCTAGAGAAACGATGTGCAGGAATGATGATTTGGTTTTATGGAGGCGGAGAATGGAAAAAACCTAAAAAATAATATGCTAAAAAATAATATAACTAAGAGTGCTTCTTGCTTGTGCTGATAAGCACTCTTAGTCACGCTGTATCAGCACGCCCAATCCTAGTCTAATAGTCAGCATTGTGCCACGTCGTTTGTGTGCCTTTGGTTTTTTCTAGTTCTTGTCATGCTGTAATATAATGAACTAGTGCGTACAAGCCCTGCTCACTCTTCTCGAAGACTGCATAGAACGACAAGTTTTCAATATTTGTCATCTCACCTTGGTCTTTTGTTTTCTTGCTTTTCACCGCTACAGCACAGCGAGGAGTTGCAAGGAGAAACGTGTAGTTAGTGACAGCGTCGGTTGCTGGAAATGACGGGAATGTACATTAAAATTTTAGCCAACAGCAAAACAAAGACATAACTAATATACACTATACAGGATGCCCCAGCAATCTTGAGCAAGAGTTTTAAAATACGCAATTCTATTCATATTTGTGAGAATAACAATGCCCATGGCCGAAGGCGAAGACGCCTGCTTAGCACACACTTGTAGAAGACAGACAATTGAAGCAGAGCAGCTTACACCTAACGCAATCAACGTATCCTAAATGCATTCAAAGAAGAGGAATCTTCAAGGACCCGTTTTTCTTTGTCAAGCACAACATTAATGAGAACTAACAGACAAGAAAGTCCAGGAAAGTTTATGGGGTAATATTTGTAGTAATTGTGATGTAAATGTCAAGAACGTAAAGTGGACGAAAAGATAACTTGCCGCGGGCACGGACCGAAGCAGCGACCTGCTCTACCAAGTCAGCTACCGCGGCGGCCATCTCCCCTTCCACTTTATAATGTATATATATATATATATATATATATATATATATATATATATATATATATATATATATATATATATATATATATATATATATTGTAGTGAAGGAGACACAGAGACAACGCCCTTGCTGCGGGCCGGCTGTTCTATTCTCTGAGCTCGTCTTTCTCGTCTTCCCCGATCAAGCGCGTGTGTGCGCCCGAGTGCCGGTTTCGCTTTTCGTCCTTACACTTGGCCACGCTGCGACGCGCCATGGGGAGCTGCCGAAATGTTCTCGGGTGGACGACACTGGCTGTTTAGCGTTGGTCGTTGCAGGCCCACAGGCCGTAGACCCTGAAGTGCCCTCGTCAGCGAAATTGTCTCTTGCGGTCGGCATTGACTGTGGCGCGGTGGTAGGTCTTCTGTAAGCCGCGACTTGTCTTGCCGAGCTGCCGAACATTCTGGGGGGCGACACTGGCTGCATCGCTGTGGTCGGGAATCTGTCAGATCTGGAGGTCGAGACTGGCTCCATCGCTGTGGTCGGTGTCGGCGGCACAGGAACTTTTTGTGGCGGTGTCGCGGATTCAGCAGCGGACGTTGCACGCCTGAAGGTTGCTGTAAAAGCATCCGAGAAGGCACACCGGGTGCCATGGCTGGGCGTTCTAGCTCTGGCTTCTTTGGTATAGAAGATGGCATGTCAGAAGTCTCTGGGATGAGGGACAGGGCAACTTTCTTATACTTGTTCCGGAGAACCTTGTCGCTCGACCCGAGGTGATCAGGTGCACATCCGGTCAAGGAATGCCCTCGAAGCAGCGGAAGCGGCTCCGGTGGGTCGGCGAGCACAGCGGTGCGTGCAATGGGCTCTTCCGTTACCTTCGCGAAAGGCGGGCCGGGCGCAAGAGGTGCTGGCACCTGCGCGAAGGCGGTCGTGGTCTCTGGCAACGTCGCAGAATTCGGGATCCTTGGCGGAAAACCCTGCTCGCGGCTGGTGTTGTTGTCTGCTCCGCGGCCTTCTGCGTTGCTCTCGTTGTGGTGGCTGCTGCGGGTATGTGCAGCGCCGAGGTTGTCTCCTTCATGAAATTCATCATCGAGCTCAGCGATGGCTGCCTTGGACTCTCCTCGCGCCTTCACTGTCGGCGCGTCAAGCACGAGAGGAGCTGGTGTCTGTGTGGGCCCTAGCAAAGGTGAATCTGGGGCCGGCTCCCTCCAACTGCGTTGGACAAGGACTGATCTCGGCCTCTCTCAGTGCTGTTGCGGCGTCGTGTACCGGCGCAGAGGCGGTCACCAGCAATGGAGTGCAGGACATGCTTCCGGCGTCTTTTGTAGAGAAGCCAGATAAGGTCTCTGTCGTGGGGCTCCACGGCACCGATGGGCCATCAAGGGGGTGCCCCACGTGAGCTCGATCACCAATGGAGGGCAGATTTGGGGACTCCTGAGCTGCACCATCGAGGTGCGTGGTAGAGGCTCGGTCGGTGGTCAGGGGGGTCACAGGCATGCGAAAGGGGACGAAATAGACTGGTTAACTTCGCACACCATTCAGACCAGGACCCCTGCCTGACGCCCTCGTAGGCATGCCATGCCCTGGCGGCATCGCGAAGGTGGTCGATGGCAATTAGCCACTTACGATATTCCGGCCAGGCAAGGAGGCTGCCGAGAGAATTAATGGTCTCGACCCACAAGAAAACGTCGTCTTGGAAGCCGCGGAACACCGGCACTGCCCAAACAGCCGACGATGGTGAAGCGGCAGGCGAGAACCCGGAGTTCAGCGACGACACGCGGTGGAGTAGACGAGACAGTTCCGTGAGTATACGCACGTGTTCCGCACCGTTGCCGGCCGAGGCGCCCGACGAACCCTGGGCGGGGTTCGCGGAGTGCGCGGTGGTCCCGGTACTCACGGTGGTTGGATCCATGGTCTAGGACCGCGTGAACACCGCGTCACTGCAGTGGTGTGGAGCCGTCGAGGAGGCCTAGACGCCGTCCCCGAACGGTGGTGGTAGTGGCGGCAGGCGAGCTGGTGCCGATGAGGCCTGGACGCCGTCCTCAAGCAGCACTTACTGCTGATTCACGTTGCTGACTGCCATGGACGAAGAGTCGTAGACGTAGCACTTCGTCTTCGTCGACTGCGCCATTGTAGTGAAGGAGACACAGACAACGCCCTTGCTGCGGGCCGGCTGTTCTATTCTCTGAGCTCGTCTTTCTCGTCTTCCCCGATCAAGCGCGCGTGTGCGCCCGAGTGCCGGTTTCGCTTTTCGTCCTTACAATATATATATATATATATATATATATATATATATATATATATATATATATATATGAGAACTAACAGACAATGATGCCAAGGAAAGTATAGGGGACGTTATTAGAAGTAATTGTAATGCAAATGTGAAGAAAGAGAAGTGGACGAAAAGATAACTTGTCACCGGCAGGATCCGAACCAGCGACCTTCGAATTACGCGTCCGTTGCTCTACCACTGAGCTACGGTGACGGTCATCCCTCCGTCCACTTTATAGGGTATATATGTTCATTTAAACGTGGGAGTGTCAGTCAGCGCCGCCTGTTGCCATTACGGCGAGTGTGAAACACTCTTTTTGCCAGTAGGCGTCACGTAGCACGTGATCTTATTACGAGCTGGCAGCTGACTAATAATCCCTCGCATACCACCTGAAGGCAACAAGTCTGCCAGAACGAGACCCTCGTTATGAACTAAGGAAAGGAATGTGAACTTAAGGGCTCGTTTGCTTTGTTAAACACATTATTAATGAGAACTAACAGACAATGTGGCCAAGGAAAGTATAGGGGACGTTATTAGAAGTAATTGTAATGCAAATGTGAAGAAAGAGAAGTGGACGAAAAGATAACTTGTCACCGGCAGGATCCGAACCTGCGACCTTCGAATTACGCGTCCGATGCTCTACCACTGAGCTACGGTGACGGTCATCCCTCCGTCCACTTTATAGGGTATATATGTTCATTTAAACGTGGGAGCGTCAGTCAGCGCCGCCTGTTGCCATTACGGCGAGTGTGAAACACTCTTTTTGCCAGTAGGCGTCACGTAGCACGTGATCTTATTACGAGCTGGCAGCTGACTAATAATCCCTCGCATACCACCTGAAGGCAACAAGTCTGCCAGAACGAGACCCTCGTTATGAACTAAGGAAAGGAATGTGAACTTAAGGGCTCGTTTGCTTTGTTAAACACATTATTAATGAGAACTAACAGACAATGATGCCAAGGAAAGTATAGGGGACGTTATTAGAAGTAATTGTAATGCAAATGTGAAGAAAGAGAAGTGGACGAAAAGATAACTTGTC